>OMLI01074504.1:0-11081 GCA_900302605.1 Rondeletia loricata | reverse complement strand
TTAATTCTGCCAGCTGTGCCATGTAAAGACTGCATGTAGGAGGGAAATACAAACCACCAGTGTTTCCCGCAGTGGTTTATAGTTAAGGCGGGCCGCCTGAACAAAAAATGGCGCCGCCTTAACTAACGTTGGACTAAAAAAAAAAACATTCCTACTGCACCGACCCCCCTGGCAATGTTACGGGATTCATGTGTGAAAGGGGCTATAAAGAAACCAACTTTGGCAGGACACAGGATGCTTTTACGGGGATATGAGCTCATTTTCTGCTCCATACCTGTTTCCACTACAATGAATTAGAGCTCATTTGGACATAAAAGCTCAGAAAGTCACGCTTCAATTAATTATCAATGAAGCAGATTAAAGTTTTGTCTCTTGGAGAAATCACAGATTACAACCTCACTTATCTTTGTGCTCTAGCTTTGATTGAGTTGTGAATTCTGTTTTAGGGTGGATCTTAACTTTTAGATGTCAAGGTCTGAAATTCATCAAATTTAGAGCAGGAGGAATTGCGTGTCCTGTCTACATCCTTACAAAGACCCCAAAAGAGAATTTAAATATGAATCAAATGATAGTTCAAGTTCAAGTTCATTTATTTATATAGCCCTTTATCACAAAGCATGTCTCAAAGGACTTTACAGAAAATGAGTCAAACTAGATCTACCTAAGCAACAATCAAGATTTACAAAATCATGAAAACAAACAAACATAGTGACTCAGAACAAGGCACAAGACATACAGTACAAAAAAAAGTTAGCAGTCTACCTATTCTACAAAGCCTAACCTACCCGGCACCACCAACCTTAGACCCTCAAAGCATTAAAGGAAAAACTTCCAAGAAACCATATCAGGCAAAAAAAAAGGGCCAAGTCAAAGAGGGATCCCCCACCGGGACGGCTGAGCGTGCAATAGGTGATGGGACAAACAATGTAATGGAAAGTAATATAGGCAGTGACGGTGACATAAAAACAGTTTGCGATGATATCCGCAGTAACAAGGGAAGCGCTCGCGATCCACAGCCAGGTAGGCATGTATACTTCTTTGAGGATGTATACATGATACCCCGAAGTATGACAAATATCTCGGTATGTGAACTGAACCTTACATCATTGATTATTAGTATATTTAGCACAAAGCAGTGCTTTCTCTTTTAATTGGGAAAGGGAAAGCCAACTCTCTTCTCAAGAATTCAGAATGGCCATTTCTTCCTAATCTAGTAATGTGTATCCAGGCATGTATTTCTAGATTATACTGAGATATTTGATGTGTGACTTTTTTAGGATGTTGAGTCAGTCACATCCTGGGTGACATCCATCTATATGAATAGTTTTTCAGAGTTGGAGGGAAGACTGACAATGATTTAAAAAAAAACAACAACAACAAAAAATTCATTATGAAGTTCAATATTTTTCACTTTCATTCCAACATCCATTCCACTAAAGGGAGCCAAAGGATGATAAAAACATTGTGTTTTGTTCTACCCTGTGTAGAGGTACTGCAACATCTGTGCACTCTGCTGTAGCACAACTGTTTGAAGTCACATCTCATAAACATCAGAAACACCCTGAATGTCAGCACTCAAAACAGAATATGGAAGTCCTTTCGACAACAACAGACTTCCACAATCCTTAAACCACGTATGCCAGGCTGCTCAAACCCAGAAACGATGCCAGGCCTGCATGATGAAACAGCCCCAAAACAGAGCCCTCAAGGGGGGACCATAAGTCTGATCTGTTAGTCCTGGAGAAAGGTGTTCCTCAAGGCTCAATCTTGGGACCTCTACTTTTTTCCATATTTATTGACGATCTAGCTTTAATTTGTTCAAATTGTAATATCCAACTATATGCAGATGACAGTAATTTATACATCCCAGTCACATGTATCGCATATTCAAACCTCAGTTCAGTCTGATTTTGATACGGTTCAAAACTGGCTTTCTGAAAAGAAATTACTACTTAACAAAAATAAATCCTATGTTATGCTTTTGGGAACCAGGCAAAGTCTTAGGCTTCTGTCAAACAATCTAACCATCACTTGTAATGATGGTTCTCCACTGGATAAAGTTAATTTTATCAAATATTTGGGTCTGTCGATAGATTCAGATCATTTAAGCCTCACATTGACTACGTCACCAACAAAATAAATTGTAGCCTTGGTGTTCTTTATCGTTCTAAAAACTGCTTTACACTGAATGTTAGGAAAAAAAACTTGTTACACAAGTATTACTGACTATTTTGAACTATGCTGATATTGTCTATCAAAATACAACAAATACACAACTCCAACCTCTTAATGTAGTTTACCTTATAGATCAACGTACACTCTTAGACATTTTGATCAGCTTTTCTTTTCTATTCCAAAAATTTCCAAAGAAATTGGTAAAAGAGCATTTATTTTGAAGGCTCCTTCCGACTGGAATAATTTACCAGATCATCTACGATCCATAACTTCATTTGGTTTATTCAAAACGACTCTATTTTCCCATCTTAAAACTAACTGCTTTCTATGACCATCCTTATAGATTTATGATCCTTTGTTTAAACATTTTTTGTTTTAATTTGTTATCTGTTGTTGTATGTTGTTGTCTTCTTTTCTGTTTCTCAGATTTTTTTACTGTACATGCATACAGTTGGTGCCTTTGTTTGTATTCTAAACTGAATATGTACGTTAAATGGTTTTCAGACCAGTACAATATGCTGAAAAATGGTGTGGAAATTTGAAGCTTTTTTCTTTTTTACTCTCTCAAGGGTTGCCTTTTTGTATGTTCAGAGTCTTTTTTTTTTTTTGCCTGCCGTCGACGTTATGTACAATATTTTGTTGTTGTCATTTGTTGTTAGCAACTGTTTTTGTATTGTGCTTTTGTGTTGCAGGACCCCCTCGAAAACGAGATGCTTCATCTCATAAACATCAGAAACACCCTGAATGTCTGCCCTCAAAACAGAATATGGAAGTCCTTTCGATAACAACAGACTTCTGCAATCCTTAAACCACGTATGCCAGGCTGCTCAAACCCAGGAACGATGCCAGGTCTGCATGATGAAACAGCCCCAAAACAGAGCCCTCGAGGGGGGACCAGCTGCCAATAACATCCCCTCCCTCTTCCACATACACTCACACACTGTGGCCAATTTGTGTTTATCCCAGTGTGGAGTAGGGAACGTAATCCCTCTGCTATAATTGCATTTGGGAGGCGTTACTGTGTATCTAAGAGGCTTGATACACTCCTGAAACCACTTCAACGTCGAAGGATGCATCTCAGGTCTCTCCAAGGTCAGCGCTTGACAACATATGCCTTTTCTATTCCTTAATCCCTCTATTCCCAAACAAGATGGGTAAAATACATTCATCAGGGTTGGTAATTAGTCAGTTCCTGTGATGCACCTTGATGTGACATCGTTGAGCTGAGTCGGGGAGAAAATGGTAAAAATGTATGAATGTTGAGTCAAGGAGAGAGAAAGAAAAAGCAAGGTAAGAGAGATCTGAAGTGAAATGTCCCTTTTTCCACTCTGACTTTTAATTAAAGTGGCCTTGATGGAGGTGTAGCGATGAGAATGGAAGAGATCAACTTTGTCCTTGGCTGGAATTAACGTCTGTACCTTGATGGGCTCACCCTACTGTAAGTTTGGTACAGGAGAATATGGGTGACTTTGATTGGGACGTCTTCATTTTTGGAAGAAACGATCAATGTGTTTTCTCTAAGTCACACCGTCACAATTTATTCTGATGTGATCATTTGTTAATAATTCCAGAGAAAAAGTAGAATGATGAGGTCACTGTTGAATATTTGTATGGTAATATTGTAAATGTGCAGCAGGGTGGCGTGGCGAGGGGCGAGACCATCCTTCAACTGGAGGACCCGGGTTCAATCCGCAATGTTGGCAGGCATCCACCCTGCTGAAGTGTCCTTGAGCAAGACACTGAATTCCTACCAGCTGCAGGGCTGCTGTAGCTGAGCCTGACCTCTGACCTCCCTGTGGAGAGATGCAAGAGAAAAGAGGATTTCTGCATGATAGGGATCAATAAAGTATCATATTACATTAAATAGTTGTGTGTCTTCGGATTTTACATTTCACAATCTACTCATGAAATATGGGATACATGTTCCAATTCATACAGCCTTCAGTTTAGTATGGACAGCGAAATAAATGAAAATGACCAACTTCGGGCTTCAAACGTCTACCTGAGTAAAGCTTTATAGTATCTTCCTTATCCAAGTGTTGGACAGGCAGTTCTTTCAGACTTTAGAAATTCCCAACCCGTCAGCTCCTTTTCATCAAGAACATATCTGTCACCTCCCATTTCCCGGTGCTACATCGCCAGGTCCTCTTCATTAAGTCCTATGGAACTTGCAGCCCCTTTTGTTACGGTGTAAGGGACCCCAGATGACGCCCGGCCTGGGTCATCCATCACCCCTGTCACATGTCCCCACACCCCCGGACCACCCCACAGCCCAGCATGCATATTCACCGGGGCTGGTGGACCCTATGGTGGGATAAAAGTGCCCCTTCTGAGGAAACCAAATTGCCCCACCCCGTGTATCTCTTTTCTTAGCCAATATTAAAATGGGCTAATAAAGAGGGGCAAGATTCCCCCGTGGTAATGGCTCCCCAGAGACCCCCTGGCTAATTAAAGGGCTGCCCCTTCCATTGAACAGTAATCACTCATGGCTGTATGTGCTTTCTATAGATGAACAAATATGGGATGCTGCTTTAGGTTGTTTTGTTAAGAGTTTGAAGAGATAATATAATTGTTAAGGTTGGGGACTTTTCTTCCACCAGAACTGATTTCTTCTGTTGAGATAAACTTTTTTAATTTGTCTGGGGGAACTACACTGAATGTACAAAATATTAGGGACACTTACTTTTCATGAAGTACACTGATGAGGTGAATCCTGGTAAAAGCCATTATACTGTATTGATTTCCCTTATTACATTTATACCAATCACAGAGGAGGAGATGAAGATAAAGAGAAGCAGACGAGTTAGAGAATTTTAAAACTTTGAGACAACTGAGATGTGGATTGGGCAAAAGGGGCTGCAACTCAATATCAGGAATATTTTATACATTCAGTGTATAATTTTGTGATAGTGATTTTACACAAGAACCCTATATAAAAAGAAGTCAAAGAACATATTGGCTAATCTTAAATTTATATCATCAAAACTGTAATTTGATTCACACTGCTCGGGTTAAGGATGTCAGTATTCAACTCTTAGTTTATGCCAAGTTTTGCAAATTGACTGTTTCATTTTGCCGCTGCTACAGAACTTTGAGTGTGAACGTGAACAATTTATGAAGCTCACCCATTCATTTTCCCATAGGGTTCAATAGAAAGATCAGTTGGGAGAAAAAACTGCCTAGTTGCTCATAAGAGTGAGGAGCCAAAACATCAGAGTGTTACTGTCCAAGTACATATGGAGCACACCAGTAGCGGACTGGCCATCTGTGGGCCGGTGGCCGTCCAGGCTGTAACTTGGGGCAGAACATAAAAAACATAAGAGAGTGATGCGGCGTCGGCCCACTTTAATTCTGCACCAGCCCACATCCAAGCTTTCTTTTGGAGAGAATGATCGCAAGAGCATATTGCAATCATATCGCAAGTCGTTTAAATTTTGCCCTAAGTCCTCCAAGTTTCAAGTTGAAAGATTAAAGTGATCAAAATGGCATTATCTGACTTATTTCATCTGCATTGAAATAGATTATATAGCCGGTTCAAATATAGCCATTCATCATGAAACATTAACTGCACAATATAGTAGCCTGTATCTGTCGTGGTATCTTCACAGTGGTGGTCTGCTGGCGACAAACCTTTCACCTGCTCTTAAAATAGCTCTGTATTACTGTACAGTATCTACAGTGTTATGCCAGTTGTGGCCCGGTCTGGGTCAAAAAGTCCAGGGAATTTTTTTTGTCCCAGTCCGTCGCTGGAGCACACTGTAGATAAATGGGCTCATATGCTGTAGCTACACCACTGGTTCACCAGTGGGTCTTGGACTGAGCTCAGGTCTGCCTTAAGATTTTGTTCAAATGCAGAGGCCACTCAAATCCTAGTAGTGTCAGGGAAAAATACAAACAATCCATTTGCTATTTTCATGCTGAAAAGGATGAACAGTGAAATAAAAGGGCCAAAAATGATATGGAACTCGTAATGGCATTTGATAGCACTTGTTTGGGGCCAGACTAAGAAACCAAGACAGTCGACTAGCACAATGATATATTCATAATCTACCATGCTGGTTCTCTGGTAGATTGGACTAAGCTCAGGTGTGTGCCTTGTGATTTTATACAAAGTGAGACAAACCAAAGGTCAAACTAAAACACTACACTACAATTCACCCAAAATGCCTTGGGATTGCTTTTTTTATTCTTGGCCTTGCCCAGCATTTATGCTATAGTATGTGCTATGCATATGTTACTCCTAATTTTGTGATCAAACGAGGATTTATGTGACATTTCCACACAATAAAGATATGTGCTGTGGATCTTTGCACCTGCGTTGAGGCCCTGCTGTACAGTGCTACCAATATTCACAATACACATCTACCAGTACGTATCTGTACACTGGGAGGAGGATACCACCACACTGTAGCTTGAGAGTTGATCGAGCATCAAATCTTAACAAGGGTCTCTAATGATCTCAATGAAATGCTCTGTGACTTAATTAGATTATGCGCTCTGCATTGTGCCAGAGAGGCTTTGTGTGGAAATGTGTGTGCTGGGGGGCTGAGGGGTTGAGGGTGGGGGTCTTTGTGTCATCTCTTTGTGTTATAATAAGTGTATCAAATGCCTTCAGTCGTGTGTGTGTGTGTGTCTTGACCTTGATGTAGAATAAAATACTGAAGGCCTGGTCATTTAAATTCTCTAAAGTCTCATAACTGGCCAATCCAACAGTGCTAAAGTATATGAGCTTCTTGTACAGCATCATGCTTTCTTTAATAAAACATTGAAGAAAAGAACTGACAAGCGCAACACAATGATTTCTAGGCTAGAAGTAGCTCTTTAAAGAAGCTCTTTAAAACCCACAGCTGTATTTCTATACTGTGATAACTGTGGATGTACACTGGTGAAAAAGAAAATAGGCAATTTTTTATATATTTTGAAATGTATTCTAAAGTATATGTGAAATGTAGTTTTGCAGTATGTGCTTCTGTATCCTGTAATTGACAGAGTAAATCTTTGTGATCACCATCTCAAGAGCTCCATTTCTAAAAGTTATGATTTGGTCTGTTTCATAACTGAGCATGTTTGTAGCAGTTTATTAAAACTCTGGAGCGTTTACTCCTTTAGTTCAGTTAATTTGGCCTGGCAAGAACAATGCCATTCGAACTCAGGTGGCACCAAATAACCGCACCAAGACGTCTGAAAAAGTAGGTCTTGATCCTCTTCCAAGCAAACCAAAGAAAACAAACTGTAGGTGTGTAGACTGGAACTCAATATTGCCCAGAACTGGGTCATTCAAACCAGTTAAGATCAAAGTGTTTACCGAGTTCAGCAGCACAAACATCCAATGACGACATCTAATAAAAGTGTGTCTGTGTCTGGTGGCACCTGAACACCTCCGGTCACTGTAAACCTGCTGTCTCTGATCTCAGGAGCCTCTAAATGACTGCATCACCATTAGGACCACTGTCATTTCCTGAGAGGCCAACAATTAGTCCTTGCCAGCGGGCCAGCCGAGCTAATGGCTTCAGTGTGAAAGATCTGAGAGGGTTGGTACCGGTGGCAGAGGAAGGCCAGTGGGTGGCTGCAAAAGAGCCACTCATCTCTCGGCCCTAATTGCCATGAAAACCCCATCTAGTTGGGTTTATGGAGAGGCAGGAGGCAGGGGACTGGTGCCCTGTGAGAGGCTTTGTTAAGCTGGCCCTGGTTTGTCTTGCTCGTGCCCCCCGCCTCTCCCCCTCCCTGAAGGCCAGAAAATAGACACCAGATGGAGGAAGCATAACACAGAGGCAGAGCAAGGGAAGTAGGGGGCTGAGCATGGGGCATGGTGGGAGACTTGGCTGGCTCAACTAGCCTTGTTGTTCTGTGTTGTATGGGCATATGTCATAGTGTTATCTGATATGACTGTGGATGTGAAGTAGGGCTTTAAGATTTCCGCAGAACAGCTGAAGTTGCTCAGTGTTTCAAGGATGACATTGCTATATAAAGCTGTAGACAAACTAAAAAGTCTTGGTTTCTATTAGAGATGTCTTGCATCATATGAAGTTTTCTGTAAAAAAAAAAGCAAAAACATGCCACTCACTTTTGGCAAGAATACTGCAGCCGCTGTGTTATTCCAACCAATTTTCTGGGGCCTGACCATTGATGGCATAGTTAACCAAGCAAGGTCTGTGCATTTGCATCACGGAGACAGTGGTGAAAATAAATGGATGGAGACTAAATTGAGAGGGAAAGGCTGACAATGGGTCCATGTTGTTGTGCTGTCTGTTAATCATTTCCCAAGCCCCTCTGGCTTCAATAAAGGAGAATAAAAGAGGATAAAAGAACAATTTGGGCTGCCCCAGCTGTGAATAGCCAGCCCATCATGCCACACAATAGCCCAGTCACGGTTGCTGTAATTCAGCTTGTGATCTCAGACACGCCCTTCTCTCTCTCCACATCTTTGTTAAAGGCGTCCGTCAGGCATATCATTTTCCTCTCCCCACCCCTCCTGCATGGCCAGATGGTTAAAATCCATAATTCAGCACCCAAAAAAAAAATGACCCCTGGACCCCCACCTCCACATCCTTCCGTGCTATGACATTACTTTCAACACAGCTCATTACTGGCCAATGGTAGCCCCCCTATTGGCTAATTAAGCTCAGCTTTGTCGGGCCGGTATGCAATAGCTTAGCGAGCCGGGAGGAGGTCCCAGCACCTGGGGAGTCTACCTGTTACTGTGCCTGGCTCATCAGCCCTACAGAGAGGGGACCCAGCTGGCTGGCCCGCACTGGCAGTTAGGGATGGGGTGGGGCTGTAGCCGCTGGTGCTTGATGCAGTTGTTTTAGCAGCATCTGCGGGTATTTTAGACAAGACGCACCTCAACGGGCATGCATTCACACGTACAAGAACATAGGGTTTCATTCTTAGTGTACACACGTCTACTTGTTACCTTGTTTTACTTGCTAAAATTGACTTCTTCCTTCTTGGTGCACATAGGCTCAATTCATTAAACCCTGAGCTATGGCAAACTCCCTGCATGTAATAGCATTTGCCATGAAGACTTCCAAATCCACTTATATTGACTACATTTCTGGGGACAAAGTGATGCAATTACTGATGACGGACAAGATAAATGGTCAAGGTGATAAATTATTAGACACACTGCTTAGAGGGATCATTGGTTCTGCATGCTCCCCAGATGTGATTTTCTTTTTTAGATATGGCTTCCAAATTTGTGCTGAGTCTTACTTGATCTTTGCTCTCTATTATAATGGCAAGCCATACCCAATAGGCACCCAGTGTGTTTGACTTTGTCTTTAAGTTTAGCTTGGATCTTTTGAATATTTCTTGATCGTTGATTAGCCAATTTGTTTTCTTTAGCTTAGTATCATGTAATGTATCTGGCCTTTAAATTAAATTAAATTAAATTGTAATTTTCATGAGATTTCAGATATGTCAGATAGCATAGGGTGGAGAATGACAGCAAAGATAGCTTAATCTCTGCAGGTGAATCTTGGTTAACCAGTTATTAAGCTGTGATTGGCACTTGCCATTGATTTTTCCCCAGGCGATGTCCACCTGGAATGGGTGGCCTCTCTGAAGTTTGCTGTCTGCTGTGCACAGCACAGTGGGAAAGCAATCAAGCTTAAAGATCTCTCTTCCTTAAAATATCAAGGCTGACAAATAACTCATCTTTTTTAGTTCCAATCAATATGATGCAGACCTCTTCACTCTTGCACTGCAATATTGTCTCTCTCCAGCGCTGATTGGAATGAACTCCAGTGTTTCGAAGGTCCCCATGCACTGATTGTGAGAATGAGAACCAATCCCGCTGAATGGCGTGAGGTCTTTTTCCAGGCAACTCACATCAAAGTCTTGCTGCAGATGGGTGCAAAGGGTCAGTCTTCGAGAAGTACTTGAAAATGGCAGTGCTTCGCCATGGGACTGGAGGACTCTAGCCCAAGGGAGGCAGACATGGTCCGGGGCTTTGCAAAATTACCGCCTTTGATTTGGGGAGGTGGAGCCGCTTATAATTCTAATGCATATTTAAATGAGTACTTTGCATTTATCTGCATTCATCTGAAAATGAATTTTTATTAAAATAAGAATAGAATGAAAATGAAAAGGTGTGCGGAGGGGAATTCATGAGATGCAAATGTTTGATGGGGATAAATGACAGGCCCATCTTTGCCTACTTAATATCCATGGGGTCGTGGCTAATTGTGCCTTTGTTGTGCAATTACCCAGAGTTAGCTTAGGGTTTAGATAGTCGGGCTGTGGTGTGCAGCTAGCGCTTTGTTTAACTTCCTCCCCTCGTGGCTCCGCATGTAACTTAGGCCTCTGGAGATCAGCTAATCCCCTGACTAGAGCATACTGGCCCTGTCACTCCCAGTTACCCTGCTTGTTATATGACTGTCGATGTGAAGAGATAGATAGAGATGCCTCTTAAAGCATCATTAAAGTTTGGTAGAGGTTTGGGTTGTGTAGTTACCTTGACATGATGGAACTCCAAATATTGGCGAGATATCTTCAATAGTTGCTCCGTAGATTCAAACTTGATAATCCAAAATAGTGTTTTTTTCTCTCCCCTTGCATTGCACAGTGAAACAGGTCTCAAAGTCACACTTCTAGCACACAAACGAACGAGAACAAAGCGGATTCCGCCAATATATAAAATAACAAAACCTGATTCCGCGTTTTTTTCGTCTGTTTACAATGATTGGTAAAGGTAATATTTTCTTCATCCCCTATTCAGCGGCTTCAGGAGTGGGTGTGGACATTTGGACCAATCAGCAGGTCGTTTCTTACACGCGCAAACAAACAAACAAGGTGATTCGGTCCCGGAAGCAAACTACCGGATCATCTTCCTAATTCAAATAGTAAAATCAACACGAAGTTGACATTTTTATTTCCAAAAAACCGCTGAATCAGGTTTTGTTCTT
>OMLI01074502.1:0-10453 GCA_900302605.1 Rondeletia loricata | reverse complement strand
CGAATACAGCATATTTCATGTTCAAAGCAACGGATACCCTTTTCTATTTACAGCACCCTTGGCCTTTTCAGCACCCTTTGAGAGGGACAGCCGGCGTTTATTCATTGATTCATTGGCTTACAAGTTTAGTTTAAGTTTAGTTTAGTTTATTAGACAAATGATACAAAATAGGTCACGCATCATAAAAATGTCAAGGATAGCACAAAAAGTCACAGACTTATTTCCGTTGTGGTCCTTGGTCTTGGCACAAAGTATACACACATTATTATTATAAATAAAGGTTAAATACAATTTTTTTAAATCGACAGTCATATTCAACACTCATTGCTTGTTTGTTGTTCTAGGTCAGAGTATCTGCATTTTTCTGCTTTTTTTAAATGGGTGCTGTTGTACTAAATATAATAGCCTATTCAATTTTATTTTAGGCTTAAAGGAGGCCTTACATAAAGCACTTGTTCAATGTGCAAAACAAGTTTCACAGAAGTTTTATTTTTTTATTTGCCGTGAGATTTCTTGAATAAGCGTGAGAGCCGAAAGCGTGAGTCTCACGCCAGATGCGTGAGATTTGGCAACTCTGGGCCTATTCAGCCACGATGTTTCAAATGATCAAATTAGCCAACATAGGCTATAATGTCACCGAATAATAGCGCACTTCTGAATATTGCGGTTCACGTGACATCATTTTATGAAATGTGTTCGTTTTATATGAATTTGTAAGTGTGTATTATTTTTATGTCCTACATAAAAAAACTAACCAATATACATGCGGTGGTCTCATTTCTCTACAGCCATTATACTATTGTAATTTGAGAATGATACATTGAGGTAAATATTCTACAATTAGGGACTTTAATTCGGCAAGTTTAAAACTAATTTCACCCACTTGACATAATTAGCTGAATTTAGTTGATTGCATTGACTTATTTAGTTGAATTAGCCTATTTTGTTAAATAAAGATTTATTTAGTTGAATCAGGCTTTTTATACGATATAATGGCTAGAGATTCGTTGATCAAGTTTTACTTTGGTAAAAAAAAACTCAGGGGATTAGAGATTAAGGCATTGCAATGCAGGGCTTAATTGTTAGTAAGAAACAACAACATTGAGAGCTAATGGCCTATAATGTCATCAATATGCACACTTTGTATCGGCCAACACTAACATAACATAACATAACGTCTCAGAAAAGGGGTTGGTGTGGTTGCACTGGCTGTATATATTATCTTATTACAATGTGCTCCATTTACATCGATTTATCCACTTTGCATGCAACTCGACCTCATGTTATTGTACACACACGATAGTGCGTCATGCGCACAAATTAATAGTTTGTTACCACTTAATAAATGTTTTCCCCTACAGTGCTCTGTACAAGAGATAAGTATTTGATTGCTAATCAAACCATGGAATCCATGAGGTTTGTTGGACATGTGAGGTGGTTATCCATAACTAGTGGGGAATTTACCTTTCTTCCTCCTCATCATGATGAAGCTAAATAATGAGTTCAATAACACTTCAAATTACAAAGTCCTTCCTCAATCACAATTTATGAAATCTGAGGCAGTATCACAATCGATACGTCTACGATGCAAATAATTCCATCAGGCTGATCACTTTGCTTCAAGTCTGTGTGACCCCTTGGGGGGGGGGGTTGAATATTGAAGGAAATGTCCTGTGATCCAAGGCAGAGTCTTGCCTTGAGAGGAATGTCTGACAGACAAAGAAGGCAAGAGACAGAGGAGGACAGAAAGATAGACATGGATCAACATGGAGAGAGCAAGGGAGAAAGTGGGAAGATAGAATATACAGTACTGTGTACCTCAGAGTTGCTGGACGAGCAGGAGCTAGCTCTTTTTGGACATAGTTTGGGTCTGGAAAACATAAAGCACAAAAACATTTCAGTTTATAATTACAGACATATCTGAAAACCAACTTTTATTAATGTTTTTTTTTGTTTTTCCACTTTTGGCAGTGTTTCTTAAGAGTACATATTCCCTCTTTTGTTCAGAATTTGACCAAAAATGGACATCATCCCATACAACAGCACTGGATTGTGAGCTTTTTGACATAGTCAGTAACCACCTCACTCCATACTAATAGCTCCAACATACCCGTGGCTATTTCCCTCAATAGCTGCTCTGTTGTGGTCTTGGACGATCGAGTGGGATGCACCACAACCTTGCATTCACACACGCCACGACTC
The DNA here is from genome assembly GCA_900302605.1 of Rondeletia loricata. Classification (NCBI taxonomy): domain Eukaryota; kingdom Metazoa; phylum Chordata; class Actinopteri; order Beryciformes; family Rondeletiidae; genus Rondeletia; species Rondeletia loricata. The sequence goes on along the minus strand of OMLI01074502.1, from coordinate 8,251 downwards.
TAGGCGTTCACATCCTGGTTGTTGCAGAGTTATCATTCCAGTGCATTAATCTTTCCTGTAGGGGTGCACCAATACTAATTTTTCCACTGCTAATATCCATCCCCAGTACTTTAAATATTGTCTGATAACAAATTCTGATCATATCCAATACTTTTACTGAACCACAAAGGCTTGTTAGTTTGAGGTATTTGGACAAAAATTTGGAGAAAAAATTATTCTCCTTTAGATCAAACCCTCCACTGTAATTCTCATCTACCTATAGCCGTTTTCTGGCCAGACGGGACCTTGCAAGTTAATCTCACTGCTGTGTTTAACAAGATCTCGCCTGGCTCGTGAGGCTAGTTGTTTTCCAGTGGTTTCTGTGAACTCATTTAAATTAACTGGGAACAATTGAAAAAAAAAAAAAACACACAAAAAACAGTTACTAAAGAGCTTGACGTTTCATGGTAACGCATTCCCTGGCTTCCTAATGACTTGTGTTGTTGTTCTTGCCAATTACACTTCATTTTATTGAACACGTGTTTCCAATTTCCCCATCATTAAAAGCGAGAACCAGTGGAGTTGTTGTGCTCGACAGAAGAGCTGGAGACACTGAACTGCAGTTCACAGTACAGCATGCTGTAAAACAGTACTCTTGAGCATAGTATGAATTTTATAACATGAACAAAATCTATTTGAAATTAACACAAATCATAATAAACAGTGGTGTGTTTCTCACAGCGAGCCGATTACAGAGACCTTCCTTGATTTCGAATCTGTCTGGACCAGTAGGGTAAAACAGTGATCTTGTCAGAACAGATAGTATTACAAACTTCCTAACTTATCCCCTCAGCTTGTGTTCGTCTTCCCCTGGGATGGACAGAGGGAACAACTTGTAAATTACACCTTTTGATGTGGTGCACATCAAACTCAGAGGACACACCGAGTTTTACTTCTCCTTGTTGTCCCTGTTTTTCATTCCCCCGCCCATTCACTTTCATGCAGCCTCTGTGTTTTTTTGTGTTGGAATTGATGCCAGGTGCTGTACCTTGAATGCCCTGCTGTCTATGGTGAGAATGCTCCACATCAAGGAAGCCGCGCGGTTGCAGCCAAACCCAACTAATCACCAAGGGTCACCACATCAGGGACCGAGGCTTCCAGCTGAGTCAACACAACACACTGGTGACTGTGTATGTGTGTGAGTGTGTGTGTGTGTACCTACTGACAGACTAACCCATTTTCATTCATGGGAGAAATCAAAGATAGGACTTGTGAGTTTTCTCAGGAGATCGTTTCCGAGGACTCTGCTAAAAGGGCATTCATGGTTTATGTTTCAGAGACAATGCAAGTCTGAATCATGCATTCTAAATGATGATGCATTATTGAAAACACTTTCTAACCCAACTGTTACCTTCTGTTTTTTAATTCAATACACCTGGTAAAGGTGCAATAAGTAAGATTTTTACTGCCCATAGCACAAAATGACCATAATATATCTGCTGGGGGTTTGACAGGGTTCTTGATCAATACCAATGACTCAATGATTACGTCTCCAGGTGCTGAGATTTCTGCCTTTCAAAACTCACTTTCTGGCCTGTACTCTGTTTTGGAACAAAAACTCCCCCCACTGGAGTTTCAAGACACTCCAGAAAACTTGAGATATCACTTAAAGAATCCAAAATTTTAATGCTTTCCGACACCTTTCCCTTGCCTTACCTGATCCGTGACAATTAAAATCAATACAAAGTATCACAAACATATCAGTGGGTATTATTTTGTTACTACCAGCCCTACTGCCGTTACCTGAAAATGATGCAGAGGGCACTAGTAAGTATCATAGCGAAGAAGGCAGCTCCGCTCACGGCAGCCAGGAGAGAGTCTACCTTGCTGGCTGTGGGAGCAAATGCATGCCGCCCCCCGCCCGGCTCGGTCAGATTGTGGTAGTGGAAGAGGAGGGCGAAGCCGCGGCCCCAGTGGGTGGTGGTGATGAGCTCCATGATGACCTCCACCATCTCCTGGCTGGAGCCAAACACCAGCTGGCTGCTGGGGGGCCGGTTGGACCCGCAGAACCTGGAGGAGAAGGTGATGAGATCGGAGATGTAGAGGACATCATGGGGGCAGGCATCCAGCACCGACTGCTGGGTTTCGGGGCTCACAACTGGAGTGTCGGTGGGACGTGGCGGAGCAGGGTTGGTCTCAGGGTTAGGGCTAGGGTTGAGGTCTCCCCTGAGGAGAGAGGAGGAGACGGAGTTGGCAGCCTTGTCTCCGGGAGGCTGAGCCCCAGGCATGAGGAGAGAAGGGGGAGGTGGAGAGGTTAGGTCAGAGGATGTATCTGTAGATCTTTTGGCAGAGTTGGAGACTTTGGCAATCTCCATCTTTGTGGACTGTTCCTGGACCACCACTTGCTTGACCTCGCCATCTTGGGAGGACTGCAGCGTCTTTGAGATGTCCCCTACACTCCGAGGGATGGGATCTTTAGCAGATGATGAAGTTTCATCTGTAGCTAAGCTGCCAGGAGTGAAATCCATCTCTTCGCCTGCCTCGTCCTCTTCAAAATTAGGGATAGCAGCGTACTGTGCAGTGGAGTCATGGCTTTCAAACACGTCGAAGTCAAATATCTCCAGAATGAGTTGGTAATCGACAGGCACAAAGAACTGCCAGACGCAGTGCGTCCCAGAGGAGTAGTTGTAGGGGAAGCCAGGGGACAGAATGAGGCCTTGGACATCCACCACATCCACCTTGGCACCACAGTCAAAGTACACCTGCAATATGAATTGCATAAAGTTAGTTGTGTCATAAATGTACAATCTTAGCATTGCTCTTTAACTTCCATTGTGAACGAATTCAAAGAATACAATATTTTACGTTGACATTTTAGGCATTTACTGGCGCTGTTTTCCAGACTGACACTTACAATGACCTATACAGCTCACTAGGTAGAGCATGGCACTAATACTGCCAGGGTTAGGGTTCGATTCCCCCTGGGGCTACCCATGCTAAAAATATTCATTCATACTGTCCATACTGTTGATACTGTAGGCACTTTTGATAGTCTACCAAATAGCATTACATTATGTTACAATAAGCTTCAATTCTGACCTGAGTCATGTTTCTAGATAATGGCAGCCTACTGTTTAAGCTCTCTGGTTTACAAAATGCCAACTGCAGTCACCAAGGCTCCTATCAGCAAATAGTACACTTGACTTGCATTCTGACTGCCTCGACATAAACCAGCTTGAAACTGAACTATTCAACCCTGCTGCTCTGCCAGTATATCAAAGCCTGTGCTTTGCCTGTATCGGCCTGCTTGGGTAACCCTGGGGAGGGTATTTCTTCAAACATGCTGGCTGTAATTCTTCCCAGGTGTGTGGGGATGTAGGGGGACCTGGGGCCTAAGCAGAGGCAGATGTGTGGCTGGGCCAGGGAGCTCAGGACCAGACCTTTGTAGGGGGCCTGTGTGTTTATGAGCTTTCCTGCTGGCCTCAGTTCTGGACTGTGGGAATGACCCAGACTGGCAGAGCACACCACCAGACAGGTAACAAACCAACACCCGCGGGCGGCACTAATGCTCTGGACTGGACTCAGAGCATAGGAGCATTCTTTGAGAAAGCAGTTGAGATGGGGGGGGACACAGGGGAAGTCGGGGTGTACGGAGCCAGACAGGCGCTTTGATTGCTCCATGGGCCATCTCTCCCCATGTGCATGCATTTATCAAAGGCATTCTTTGCACAGTTTATTTTAAGTAGCAAAATCTAGATGTACTTTTCAAATCATGACGGGAAGAGAGGACCACTCACTCGGCCCCCAGGTCCTCGGATCAAACCGATAGGCCTCTCCATAGTTGATACAGCTGACAGCCTCATAGGCCAAAGCATACTCTTACAGACACACTGGAGGTCAAAGGGGGCAAGGAGGGCAGCACGACATACGTAACTTAAGTAACTGTATGTATGTGTGTGTGTGTGTGTGTGTATGTTCAAACACATCAGGAGAGAGATGAGTTCTGCTGGGATTTAAGGGGTGTTCAGCACAAACACATGTTGAATTTTAATAAATGTTGTTCCCAAATTGCAGTCACATTTAGGAAAAGATCAATTTCACCATCTGCCCTCAACCATGCTGTACAGGAATCATTTAGTAGGCAACAGTGGCTTACTGCTGACCTACTATACAAGACCGCCCTTTTCCTGACCTCTTTAAATTACCGTACATCAGCAGTTCAATGACCAATGACATCAGCAGTTTTGGAGAGTGCTGTTGAGAAATAACACAGGCTTAAAAACATGACACGGCGCATGATGATTTAGTTCCCATGCTTTCCAAGAAATGCAAAGCAAAACTATGTAGACGGACCTACACTGCATGTATGTGAAAAGAAACATCACTAACCAGCTTACTACAGCACAAGCCATTTTACATTTACAAATAGCACTACTTAATGATGTCAAAGACCTTGCTGATTGTGACATGTGATTAGTGACATAAATGTTAGTGAAATGTTTAGTCACCCCACTAAACATTACTTTCAATAACTGCAAAATTTTATAATTCTGAATAACATCATTTTAATTTACGACAATGTTGATGTAAATTCAGGTCATTTTAAAGTCCTTTACAACACATTGTAATTCAACCTTTTTTTTAGCTGGGCATCGCGAGATGCAGCGGCTCTACATGTTTGAAAGCCTCGAGACGTCGAGAGTGTCTGTCCGGTCATTGTTGAACTGCGCATGCGCGAAGAACGGCCATTGTTGAACTGCACATGTGCGAGGAAAAATAGAGAGCGAGAGAGTAAAGCTACCTCAAGTAACAAGAAAATAAGAGTTCCGGTTAATGCGTTTAGCCGTCAAATGTAAACAACATCAGTTTTGTAGCCTTCAAAATAAAAGCTCGAAAGTTTCAAAGTGTAGAAATCTCTCTTTATCTTTCTCCCTCTCTCACCTCAGACGCTCGTAGTCTCATCAGGTGCGCATGAATGAAATTCAGCTTGAAGATGCTCCGCTTCAGAAACGCTCTATTTTTAGTGGGTTTTGGGGTAAACTGATGAAGCTGAATCGACACAGAGAGAGGAAAAAGAGAGAGAGCAAGAGAGAACGAGATAGAGAAAGAGCGAGTCCGTGAGCCTGCGCAGTGGCCTGTAAACACAGAATCGAAACTTACGGTCCTGAAAGTGGCGAGCTCCCAATGACATTTACACTGCAAGTTGCACCAGTGGGTGGCGGTATGCGCATTCCTCTCCAAGCTACATAGGTGCCCGGCTGTTCCGTGGCTTTGCACACGGTCTTGTTTTGTTTTTTTTTAACTCAAGTGACATGTGGAGGCACAATTGCATTACAGCATGACGTGGTACACTTGCAGTGGCCTCCGACTTACTAGAAATGAATGTGTTACCGCGCAGAATTACACGGATGACATTTGATCTGGCCAAATGCCATTCCCTCCGAGGTTGGAGAGAGTAAGCCGATTTCGGGTCTTGTTCTGCAGTGTTGCAGTGAGGTTGCACAACCTCCTATAGAAAGAGGGGAAACCACTTCACAATATGGGGGCATGATAGGGGGAAGAGAAGGACGATGTGTCGAGTGCTGATACAACATTGTTGGTCTGCAACTTTTATCTTTGTCATGATGCTGCTTTCTCAGCCAGGTCTGAAAAAGGTTAAAGAAATTGGACATTGCAAACAATGCTCATCTTGGAATAGTCTCTTGATACAGACCATGTGGAATACCACATCTGATGAAAGAGAACTGTGTCATGGACAGAGAGTGCGTCATCTCCCCCACCAGGACGAGGCGGTCGGGAGGTCCCCGGCGCCCTGTGATGTGCATGCTAGACTACACATGAAAGGGCCTCCAAAGTGCCACAGTGTCGAATGGAAATGGGACATTCTTATAATGCCAAACATCTCAGTTCTGTTACATCACAGCCGCTCCACTGGCAGGTCGCTAATTATTCAAAGATGCCTTTTCTCATGGCGAAACAATGGGCCGCAGTGCCGTTTTGGTGAGCCACTCAATGATGGGGACGGCAGATAATATTTTAATGAAGTGATGCTAATAAGTACAAGGCAAGCTGAAAGTTTACATAAGAACCTGCTGGTCATTGTGCCTCAGTTGTGCCACTGACAGGGGCTTCCCTGGACAGAAGTAGATCAACAGAGCACATAATTGTCTGGAATGACTTGTTCAGTGAAACATCAGACCAGCTGCTGTCATTACTGGGGGGCCCCTAACAAATGGTATTGTTCTATCATTTTCATTTTGCGTCACTACATAAAAAGAAGTTGTATCCAATCACATTCCATATATCTGTGTAATTACCATGGAGATACATTTTATTACACTGAAATGATGTTCAAATTATGAATGTTGTGGAGCTGATTTGTTGGTATAGTGCCAGATCTATAGTGACAGATGTATTTGTGCATATTCCAAAAAATATTTTTAAATGGTTATTTTGCGGGTAGATGTCGCATGCTCTGTAAAACTTTGTCATTATATTCATCCAAACATTTTGTCAAACAGAAACTTTGGTATACTGACTTGCTCAGGGATGTGATCAGGAACACAAAAAAGGTAAGTAGAAAATAGTATTCTCCCATTATTATAGTTTGTCAGCTTCAAGACAACAACAAAAAAATCAACTCTACAGTAACACCCCCTCCATTTACAAAATACCTACTCAGAAGAGAAACTGCAGTCTAATTTAACTATTCCCTGTAACAGGGATTTATTTTAACCACCCAGCCTGACGACACCACGGCAAAAACTCTGTAACTCAGGCTGGCTTCTGCTGAAGCACACACACACTCCCTCTCATGCACAAACAGCCCCGGACTGGCTCATAAACAGGCAGGCGGGCCCCTCAAAGGGGGCAGGGATCTTCACTAGCCCTGTTTACTGGAGGAGAAAAGTGACACTGCTTCACAGGCTAGCACTTCGGCAACACCAGTCCACTCAGGATGCATTACAATCACACCTAAATTCTCAAGTCTCATGTCGTTATCAAGATATTACAGCTCGTTGGACCAGTCAGAAATGTGTTTTTAAACAACCTGCATTGACTTACTTTCCACTTACATTCATCCTTTACTTAATCAGGTAGTCTCACTGAGATTGATATCTCTTTTTCAAAAGACACCTGAGAACAAAAAAACCACAAGGAAATTACAAGGAAAATAATGAATACAATTCAGTCGCACGTTCCAGCAGTCAGTCAGCAACATATAGGGGCATCTTACATGCCGTACATCACGTACAGAGCAAGCGGACAGTGCAAGGTACACTGACAAAATATTAGGGACACTTACTCTTTTCATGAAGTACACTGATGAGGTGAATCCAGGTAAAAGCCATTATCCCTTATTGATTTCCCTTATGAAATCTATACCAATCACAAAGGAGGAGATGTAGATAAAGAGAAGCAGACGAGTTAGAGAAGGATTTCTAAACTCAGACGACTGAGATGTGAATTGTGCAAAAAGGGCTGCAACTCCATATTAGGAAGACGTCCCTAATATTTGGTACAGTCAGTGTATATAGTAGACAGTAGAATATACATATCACTCTACAAATACACAGACAGAAATCCCTAAGCAGTGGCTGAAAAGAGGCCCCTTGAGGTCATTCTCCACAGCTGTGAAAAGTGCTGATACTCGAGCCCAGGACTTATCACATATCTCCCCTGTGATGTCAATGCCTCTCCTGGTGGGCCCTTGCCAGTGGCTGCACATTCACCCAGGGTGAGTTTACAAACAACTGGTGCGGCGGCCTGATTAAGCCCAGGCATTCCTAGGGTCGCCCTCATTGGCCACTGCTGCGCTGGTTCAGCACAGTTTCACCGCTGCGTGCATCATGAGTGACTTATGAAACAAATAAAGCTTCTTTGAGCCCGTGCATGTTTGATCAACATTTTATTTACAGTGCCAGGATGGGACATTCTCTGTGGCCCGCGTGGAAAAGTGGAATGCTGGGAAATATTATTGCTGTGGTCCTCCGAATCACACAGATATGTGACTGGGTGGGCGAGTGGACAGACAGATGGGGCTCTCTCTCTTCCATGTTTGTGATGCAAGCCTATTAACATATTTCCTCTAGAGAGAGCTGCTGCTGCTGCTGCTGCTGCTCTGCTGCTGCTGCTGCTGCTGCTGCTGCTGCTGCTCTGCTGCTGCTCTGCTGCTGCTGCTGCTGCTCTGCTGCTCTGCTGCTGCTGCTGCTCTGCTGCTGGTGCTGCGGGCCTGTGGAGCCCTGTGGGTGAAACACGACCTTATCTCCAC
>OMLI01074480.1:27021-38455 GCA_900302605.1 Rondeletia loricata | reverse complement strand
TAATGAAAGCATGTTTGTACTGTTCTGTGCATATATAATGGATTTATTAAAGGCTGGATAGTAAGGATATCCTCAATTTCGCGATATCGCGATAACAAAAATGTCTCTATACCGTCGCGGGCCTGTGACAGCATCTACGATAGGTATTACAGGCTGAAAATGTTATTGCTTTTGTTTGAACAGCAGCGGAGGGAACTATCTTCTAACAGAGATGATCTTTGAGACTCCCGTCTGGTGAAGCCAAGCGCTGCGTCTTCACCAGATCCACTCAGCTTAGACCCGCTCTGTCTCTGGATTTTGTCAATGAGTCTACCTGGCTCCGTAAAACTACTACTCTCCCAGCTTCCCATTGTCTAGCGGATTCTCTCTATTCCTCCAGCTCATACCTAGCCTACATCTCTTTCTCTCTCTCTCCAGCCCCAAAACCCCCATTTCCCAAACTCCTATCTTTTCACTCTCTCTCTCACACACACACACGTGGATTGAACTGAACATATTGGGACATCTGTAAATTAATCGAAACTTAACTATTTTTGTTTATAGACTGATTTATAAAGAAGAAAGGGGAAAAGACTTGAACCTCATTTAAAGGACTGCCCTGAACTGGAAAACTGAATTTAAGGAAATTGAAAATGTTGTGCTCTGAAGGTATTGAATATATTACTTGATGTTAATTACTTGGCCTCTCTGTTTCTGTGTTACTGTTCTGATTGTTGGGTTACATTTTCAGCCAAATGGCTTCTCTGATTTATAATAAGCTTTTCTGGGTGGTGATGTGCCAGATGGCTTCTCCTGTCAGCTAATTGATTATTTTAATAAAGGTCATTTTTTCCCAAGTCATCATTTGTCTTAAAAAAAATAAATAATACCGTGGACTTGTTATCATGATATTATCGTGTCGTGAGTTTTTGGTATCGTTACATCCCTAGTCATTACTGTGTGCCTGCCTCCATCCATTTTTAGCAACCACTGAAGGCAATGGAGACAGGCAACATTGGGAGAAACACTCTCAGTGCAGACCAGGGGCCGTATTCACAAATAATCTTATCTTACCACTAGGAGGACTCCTAAGTCTCACTAAAACCTATTAGCTAGGAGTCCTATCTTAGGACCTATTCACAAAGCTGCTAAGACAAACTCCTAGTAAGGAAGTCGGAGAACTTTAGGAGTTACTCCTAAATCGGCGAGTTAGGACCAACTCTTAGCCTTAAGATTCTTTGTGAATACCGGCCCTGAACAACCTCAGCCACTTAAGCTTTGTAAGGCTCTGTGATTCACCATCATTGCTGTTCCATTGCTGTGACCTTGAGATGCACTCTAAACTGATGACTCTTTTTTTCTTGTCCCAGGTTCCAATGTCCAAACTCCCCAGTCTGGATAGCTCTTCTCTGAAAGCGGCGATGGTGAGTTACATTGCATGTATTAATGAAGCGAATTTCCCTACGGGGTTTAATAAAGTATCACATATTATTGCATAATTATTATTATTATTACTTCACCAGTCACCCACTTTACCCTTCGCTATCATCTCTCTTGCACACACACAACAGGTCCAGTTTGATAAGTACTTGTCGTCACCTGACACCCTTGTGATGCCACAGCTCAACTTCCTGCTCAGTGCAGCCATCAAGTGAGTTCCTGTCCCTAATGTTAATATAGTAGCTAGCTATGTCTGTTCGGGGGTAGAAATAGCATATATACAATTAGCTCAGGTTTCAAGTGAAATGTTTACTGCATTGCATAGTGTCTTGCTGATCAGAAAATGCACATGCTTTTAGCTCGATCTGGCTGCTGCATTGGAGGGCTCTCTCTGTGAGTCACGTCTACTGGGAAGTGCAGCAGGCTTGAGGAGCACTCTCTGTACCTCAGGTTAATGTTCTCTATTAATGGACATGGGAGGACTGATGGGCAGGACGCCATTAATTAGCTTCTGGTCCATTTCTCACTCTCGCTCGTTCCCTGAAATCATTCCTCCTCTCTTTCGTTCTCTCTTTCTCTCCCTCTATCTCTCTCTCTGCTTCTCCACTCGCATAAATGCACAATCACGCCTGTAAGCACGCTGAAAACACACTGCTAGAGCGTACAAATAATGGAGATCTACTTTTAGACTCCCTTCGTTTCACATTTCATGTTAGTGCAGTTGGTGGAGTAAGGTGTTATAGAGACAGCACTGTGGTTCTGTGTCCTCTGTGGGCCAATTAAAAAGATGGATCTCAAGAGCCTGAGCAGGATACAACCGAGGCACTCCCAGTGTGTTCTTGAGTCCTCTCACAGGGCTCTTCAGTCCGGCTATTCCATACTCCACTCGCTCTCCACTGTGAGGAATAGGCATATTATGTCTGTGATATAGTGTTACATGTTTAGTTTGTTTGCACTAAAACATGGAAGCAAAGTTATATTAAAAAAAACGTAGTTATAAAATAAGGTGATAAACTAAACAAAAAGAAGAGATGCAGTTGCTAATTTGTGCAGGTGAGATAAAAAAATGAAAACTTTAGAATAAACAAACAAACAAAGCAACAACAAAAAATCTGGATGACAAGCAAAGACACAACTGTATTGTATGACAGAATCGAAATGACAATAGAAATAACGTGGTGGATAACTAGATTTTCATCTATAAATCCATAAAATGACAAGTAGTATGGCAAAAAGGCACTCTGCATTTTTAGATAAAAAAAAAAAATCTAGTAAGAATTATGATTGGGGGGAAATTCCTCTCATTTGAGGACATGTTTTGACTTACTCTGCTTTTTTAGATAAAATGAACAGTACAAATTATGATTGGGGAACATTTTCTCTCATTTGAGGAAACCTTTCCTCTCTGAAACAGTATGTGTTGTTGATGCTTGCGCACTACTGCTGTGATGTGTGTCCATAGATGGCAGTGTGCACCACATACTCCCATTCACAGTGGGGGCACACAGTGGTCAATGACCAAAAAAAGAAATGTAATTAGGACAAATTCTTACAGTTGGCTGTCATGGCTGACTTATTTCAGCCTTTGGTTGGTGACTAATAACTGCTTTTCTGAGTTAGACCAGACAAGTGGGTAGGCCTACTTAAAAAGCCCATTCATCCTTGCTTCATCATTTATTTTTATTTTTTTTGGTCAGACTAATCTATAAGTGTGTTTATTGCCTCTGTCTGTGCAGGGAGCAGATTTTCCGACAGTCAACAGAGCTGGTGTGCAGAGCCTATGGAGAGGTCTACACAGCGGTGACCAGCCCAGCCAATGGCTACAAGGACGCAGAGACCCTGGTCCCCAGGTCCCCCCAGCAGGTTCAGACCCTGTTGTCCTGAGAGAGATGCTTATTTCCCCACCTGGTTTATCTCAAAACACTGGGCAAGCAAGCACCAGCCTTGGACAGCAGGCAGGTTGCTAAAAGGGCAGTGTAATGTATTTGTATAATAGCATAAATGTATGTTAAAGTAGACAGAAGCAACACTCTGTAGAAAACAACTGAGATACTAGCACTAAGAATGATAACCTCCAGTGAGAAGAGGGTAAACTCTTGAGCTGTATCCACAATGTCCAAGGCAAATCCAATAAGGAGGGAAGAGACTTAAACCTTTGAATGTAAAAGGCCTTTATTGTCATGGCTTAGAACCAACGTGTTTCGACCCTAAGGTCTTCATCAGGGCAAGGTTTATTATTTATTATTGGATTTACATGTATATTAAAGTAGTTGTAATTATTGTATGGTTCATCTCAGCGGGGTTCTTTGGGGGATATGTGGGATTGCTCGGTGACCTCGGAGAGAGACACGCCTCTATATGGAGGCTGGTGTGTGCCAGGAGGGAGAGAACATTATATATATATATATATGATCCATTTACTTTCACTGCTGCAGGCACTCTTCTTGTTTTTTCTCAGTACAGTACATGTCTTTCTCATTCCCTTTATCTGTTTTTTGTTTGTTTTGAGCCGTCTCTGCCTTCACTAGGGTCAGTAATTGTACACAGCGATGTCTTTCTTTGAAAATATTGCAAGTTCTATATAAAGTATACGCTCAACTGAAGAGGCTTGTCTTATTTTTCCGTGCCTAAAGATGATGTTCAAGACAAATTCAGCCATGACACCATGAAGAACCCAAGGCTAAACCGTTTTAGATCATAGGGATCAAATGGAAAATCTCTCTTACTGGCTGCTTTGGCTTTACAATAAATGTCAACCAGGCTTATGGAGATGAACAAGGCAAGACCATAATGATTAGATTTAGCCATTTAGTATAAATACTACCTTAAAATGTTGGTCATTTAAAACACATTATGCTGAATGGTGTGTCAGGAGTGGGGAAATGCTTTTGTCATGAGCAATGCGTTAAGCCCCATAGTAATGTTTGAAGTATGGACATATTAATTGATTTTCAACAACAGAAGTATGTAGATAACAATGTGCCTGTCTTAAATGATCTCTTCTGAGGTCAGAACCGACGACCTAGCTGGGAAATTGTTGCCTATATTAAAAACAAATATCTCTGGATAATGCATTGGTCATGGGGGATAAAGGCACTTTGGCTGTCGTCATACTCTCTCAAGAGAGTTTAAATCTACAGAACTTTGTACCAAAAATCCAGTGCTGCAAGCACAACCAGTTGGACAACTAAACAAGATATTTCAACTGTGTTTTGGCTGTCTTGTAAGGTTTGTCAAAAGCTTCTTTTGCCTTTTTGGCCAAAATCCATTGACGCATCAATTTGTTTTGCCACATCTCAAATTTAAAATCGGAACAGTCTGTAAGTTGTCTCTAAATATATGTACAGTATATCCCAATAGCACTGTGTCTATCTCATTCAGCTTTCATCAGTGAATATTTGACACCACCCACCCTACATAACCCTCAATAAAGTAGCAGTAAAACAATACAGATAAGTGACTATTGATCTGAGATGTTGTTACGGTCTCTGCCCTGAGAGGCACCATTTCATTTCTGCTATCTGACATCAAGGTTCATAGTAGCAGGCCTGATCTTGGCAGTACTACCAGCCCCGACTCCCAGGATTTCCCCAGCTCACCGGATGTTGCTCGGATATCATTGGCCAGGACATTGAGTACTGGGAATAAATGGAATACCACAAAGTTCAGCATCTGGAAGGCTCTCTTAAATCCTTTAAATAGATCAGCCCTCTATTCCACTCTCGCTTGGCTCCGGTCGAATACCAACAAACTGGATTCCTTGGTGTTTTGCACTCAGCACTCCTGGGGACAGAAATGGGATGATTTTAGAATTCTTGCAAAGCCGGATTATTGAGTAACAACATACTGTTCATGTGTAACAATACATACAGTGCGCACCTATACTTATACAGCCACACGTACGTTCTGTGTGAATACATGTGGGCCTACACACCCCGGCACGTGAGAGCTCTTTCCTGCCGGTGGCTATATTAATGAGCCAGCAGATGTGAAAGGTGATGGAGTCACCACTTAGAGGCAGGTAGCGGCGAGCGGGGTGGCAAACATTCATCCAATCATCCGCTCCATATGACGGCGGTCACCAAGCTTTTGCCCGCTGAAGCATGAGGCCGGCAGGAATCTAGGTTAAAGGATAATACCGGCGTTATTGAGTTTCCCCCCCCCACTCCAGTGGCTAGTGATAAATGTCTATCTACAGCTGACAACCTGAGTCTTATCTATTGCCTCAGCAGAAACAAATGTAGCCACTGTGGAAATCACACTTTTTATTGCATCCTTGCTGAACTAACGCTGTTCTTTTGCTCTCTCACCCGGAGGTGAATCATCATCTCCTTAGTTGGATGAGAGACACTAGAGTTTTCTGTTAGGCTTTAGGCTATAATAGTAATTTGGTTCAGTTGTATTACATTCAATAAAGAATTGGATAGATGCATGAAGGGCTACTTTTACAATGGCTACCGCTGTAGCTCCCAGTAACACTTAAGCATCTAAAGAAATAATTTAATTTAATCAGTCGTGGTAATGTTGTTGATCTTGTCTGTTACTTTTCCTTTTCCTTTACCCTTTTCAGGAAATTGAATACATACTGGGAAAAATGCCACCAAGTTGCTGGTATGAGGTCAGTTTTCCCATTTCTGTGAAGATGACACATGCTAGTAGAGAAAGTTCATCTTCTCCCAGTGTGAGCCACTACCTATCGAATCTCATTTCAACTACACTGCAAAATACTTACATTTAAAGGCCCTATATGTAAGTTTTCGGCCGAAATTAACATTCATTTTGCGTTTTTTATTGCCAATGAGTGAATTCTCCGTAACTAATGAGAACTAATGACACCAGCCTTGTCTCTCTCTGTTCAGCCGTTCAGTCTCTGTATGAGCAGGACTGTGGAGGTGGCCGACATTTCCCGGCAAATTTACCGGATGTGACGTTATGCGCGTTCCCGAGCCTGCCTCTCACACACACACACACACGCACGAGCCAGGAGCACGTGTAAGAGACTGACTGCAGTTCCCCTAACGGCCACTGTCATACACTGTGTCAGTAAGAGTACCAACTTACATATAGGGCCTTTAAAGAATAGCAAGCCAAGAGCTAATAGGTAAATACAACCCAATTCCAAATGATTGACCTGTAATTGGACTGAGATGATGACGACTCAGAGGCTGTCATGATGAGAACATGTTGAGATTAGAAAAAAAACGTTATCACTGCCGGTATGCTCCTTTACCAGTGATACCAGGGCCCTAAACGAGCTACATGTGTTTTACTTTCCAGGTTTTATCTTTCCACACAGCGATAATGTGCCGTCAGATAGGAAGTTGTTAGGAAATCAATTATGAAGTACTGGACTTTGTGCAGGTCTGCCACAAGGTGAGGACAACGTAAGGTGTACAATGTTAACATGTTATCTGTTTTGATTAGGTTCTTTGTTATTTCACAAACTGTGCTGTACTAGTGGAGCGTGGATGCCCTGTCCCTTAGTTAAACATTGAACACACTTTCTGGGGAAGAGGGATGAACTTTTATTTATCCCAAGAAATCCGTTGTGTCCGTCATCACTCAGTGTGGTGTTAGTCAATATTTTGAGGCGCTTTTTTCCGGAATTCATCACCTCAGCCAAAAGTTTAGGAGGTTCAGCCCAGTCTGTGTCCCCCCATCACCCAAACATCCCATTTGAATAAACACATTAGTTATTTAACATTCACACTATGCATTGTGCATTGTGCTTCAAGCACAGGACATGATCATCCCTCTTATTATGCAGCTCCAATCACATCTCCTATAACTAATCTATCAGTAATCCTCATAATTATATCTCTACATTGCTTTTGTCATTTGGAAAGGTTACCGTATGTCAAACTTCTCTCTCTCTTTGGAATCTATTATGTAATTGTGTCCATTAGCACAGAAAGAGGGCCACTGTGATGTACTGACCTGAAACATGAGTGCAGCAGATTAATTAGTTTCCTTTTGATTCTCTGCTGTTCCCACCGCCCCGATCAGGGCTTAAGAAACTCACTTCAACAGAAACTGCCTCAAAACATCAGCGTTTACTGGCTGTGATTTTAACACGTGAGACACGTCCATCTGGCATTGCTATTGACAGACGTACTCCCTGGCTGACCAGATGCACGTCCAGGTGGCCTGATAAACAAAGCGTATCAGAGACGTTAACGGCACAGTGTTTGGTTAGTAGTGGGACTGAGATACGAGCGGAAAGATGACTGGCTCTCTCTGCGGCCCGGAGATTGGCCAATGACGGAGCTGCCTTGCCCTCGGACTGTTGGAAAAGGTCGGACCCCCCGATGGTGCCCCAGAATGCTCGTACGGTATTGCGTGTGGCCCTGATACTTCATTGTGTAAGCTTTTCCTCCCGGGCAGAAACATGTTTGCTCTGCTGATATGAACACTTTGTACAGATTGCTGGACCGTACACAAACGCGTTCAATCATTTCCAAATTGTGTCATTCAAGACCAGATCTGTCCCATTGTTGTTGTTGGCATTTTTCCCTTGCCCGTCTCACGTTTCTGTTGCTGCTGCTGCTATTGCCGTTTCGTTGTATTAACCGGAAATGTCTGACACAGTTGTTTGCGTCACAGAACTGTTGACATGTGTCTTTCTTTTGACCAAATGTGATAAGATTGATCGAGCATTAGAGGTGGCGGGAGGTCTTGCGTACATGCCACACCATTTCCCCTCGATTATTGAGGAATATTTTGACAGTGAACAGCATTTAGTTGTTTTGTTTTTTGTGTGCAAAAGTTTAAAAAGATTATCAGGTTTGCCACCACCACATGATCGAATATATGAACCTGTGAGACAGACAGACCTATTCACACTAACAGAAGAACATGTACCAAATTCACCGTGACTAATGCCTCTGTGAGTAATTCAACATGCTGTCAATTATTACTCACACAGAGAGCACTGTCTCCCCTTCTCATTGGTCCAGATCTGGCCATGCTGAGCGCCTCTTCACGGAACAGTCCTGTGACTTCCATCCTGACACGAAAGAACGGGACCAAGTTGTGTGTGTGCAGGAGAGGATGAAAGGGAGTTATTATTAAGGACGGGGCTTGTTCTTGTCCCAGTGGTCATGGCCATACACCTGGTCACACCACTTTCATGTGTCCCCGCTCAGGGACAAGTAAACAAACAGATTGTGAGCACGCGCCACGGCTGCCTCACACATTGCTCTGTTTTTACGCCAGGGCACAAGGATGGTGATGCAACGGCGATGCGCTGTTGACATGTTCCTCTGTAAGTGGTGCACAATCGGAGGCGGCGACGACATCCTCACCGGCCGTACCTCCAACACCATAAATGGGAAATCTAAGCGAGGGGTGTGCATTTACGCGTTAGTTTAGAAGGTGCTACATCAATATATCATTGTCAGATCACTTATGATACCTTGGTATATTTACGGTAAACAAATGAGACCATGGTCGAGATGATTGGTAGCCTCTTTCTCACACCAGTGGTAGTGTTAGTGCTAGTGTTTCTCAAAATGAAGACCACATTTCCCATAAACCCCATTGCTTTCTGTCACAGAGAGGATGCTACTACATGCCCCTCCCCCCTGGCCTCGTCTTCTTTGCTGCTTTGGTCAAAGGTTTTCTCTTTCGCTTTACTGAAGAGGATAAACATGTTGGAAGTGATTTTTTTCCATCATCCTTTCACGCCTTCCACAATCTGCCATTGCCAGAAACAGCGGCCCTCTTCCTGTTTTGTGCCATAAAGCAATCTCCATTTGTACTGTATAGATTTCAGCAGGTTTCCCACAAAATCCAACCCGGTGGCACACAATGTAAGACGCAGTGTAGAGGCCGGTAGAGGCTGCTAATCTTCTTGCCGATGGTCTCGGTTATTTACGGAAATTACCCCAATGTCTCAAAATCAATTTGGCAATGATTTATTGATGTTACAAGGCTACGCAACACCTTTAATATGGTACTTTGGAGTTTTAGTCATCGACACACACACATCCAGGCTTTTCAACAAGGAAAGGGATACGAGAACTGAAGTATTGCTTCATTGTTTTGTTTTTTGTTTTTTTCTTTCAGAGAGAGATGTAGAGAAAAGAAAGACGAGAGAACAGAGTGATACAGCTGCAGAGGAAGCAGCAGTAGAGGCCTGAGAGGGGTAGGAGAGAGCCCCAGTTACTCAGTAACCCAGAGCAGCAGTCCCATACTCACCTTTCCCCTAATAGCCCTTCACCTTCAGAACCACGTGAAGTGGGCCTGTATGCTGACTCCCCATAGTGTCCGCTCGAACACACACACACACACACACACACACACACACACACACACACACACACACACACACACACACGCACACACACAGGCCAAGACAGCTCAGCCAGTGTCAGAGAATCACAGCAGCAAAATAAGAGCATTTAGCAGAAATTGCCCTCTTATAGCAGACCAATCCGGATAGCAGCGATATAAAGGTGCGATTAGTACGATCTTTACAAAATGACCGTAATATCTGCCAGGGTTTGATAGGGTTGTTGATCAATACCAATGTCTCAGCGATTACTTTGCTAGGCGCTAAGATTTCTGGCTTTCAAAACTCACTTTCGGCCCGTACTCTGTGTTTTGAAAAATATAACCCCCCTCCATCTGCTCGAATTTTCAGCTGTTCAGTGATGGAGGACGGTGCTGTGAGCATCGCAAGACATTTCAGCTACGAAGGCTAAAAAGCTAATGACAAAGCAGCTTTATTACTACAGTATTTTGCATTGTGATATATTACCTCTTCACTAAACCTTTCTACTGGGTCTCTATTACAATTGGCCAGCTTACTTATTTTATTATGAAAATGTGACTTTATTTGTGTCAGTCAGGCCACCGGAAGCTGTGCCAGACACCTGTTGATGTTGCAATTCCTTGTTCACCTATAGAGGTTGATAAAAGTCCTCGATTACTTAATGCCACTTTAAAGCTACAGTTGTTTTTTTTGGAAAAATGAACTTCTTAGAACATAAACTACTACATAAAAGACATTGTTGAATATGGCTGGATGGGGAAGTCTGTGGGAAAGCGTGCACTACTACCGTGTCAGCAGAAAGCCACTCCTTCCCATTCTAGAGGCTGAATGAGTGAGATGTCAATGGAAAGCATGAGTCACTAGACCTACAACTCACAACAATAATATTTAGCATGACTAGGGAGCTCGGAGTAGTCTAGCGAGGGTAGATTAGTGATTAGTGGCTTTATTGTGGAGTATGAAGGCTAGGAGTGGCTGCGACGGAACTGGTGGCATGACATCACTAATCCTCCCCAGCCCACACATTCTCCAGGCCAGACTCGGTAAGGGAGTTGCCGACTGAAAGATTGGCTGCTAATTCAGTCAAGGGTGAGGAAGAGAACCAGAGTGATCCAGATCAGCCCCGCAGAAGCCTTTGCCCTTTCCCTCATCATATGGGTGTGTCTTGGTTATGCCTTGTCTCGGAGTGCAAATGAAAGAACGAGCGTGTGCCTTCTCATACTAGAGAGCGCCGTCTTCCGATCATTAGATTCTTTGAAATTATTGCAGGAATATGAGTTCAAATTTTACTTTCCTGAACATCTAGCAAAAAAGTATATTTCATTATCTTGCCACCAGGGTTAGAAAAAGGGCTCATTATTATTCATATCATTAATCAGCAGACAAATAATCAATACTGTCCCCATTGGGCGGACGTTCCTGCTTGAATTGAATGTTTTAGCAGTATGCTGGAAATAATGAGTCTGGATGAGTAACTGCATTACATGACTCTGTGGGAAGAGTAATCATACCTGTTGCTTCAGCTTTGATACGTGCGATTTCTATTTTCAAAACTAGCCAGAGCATAATGACAACCCATGTGTAGAGGAGCAGCAGAGGAGAGTGTAATCACAGTGTGAAAGTGCCAGATTTCTGTGAAAAAACACAAAAGCGATTGAATTTTCTTTCCCCATAAGGAGCGTCCGATCAAAAAGCCTGTCGCCGGCAGGCTGGTTTAATCTTTAGGTTTAATTTATTTAC
>OMLI01074480.1:10268-21856 GCA_900302605.1 Rondeletia loricata | reverse complement strand
ATTCTCTCTCTCTCTCACTCTCTCTCTCTCTCTCTCTCTCTCTCTCTCTCTCTCTCTCATGCACATACACAGGCACACACATTTTACTCTGTTTACACATACACCTGCTTGTGTAACAGTAACACTAATGTATGGGTGCTCATGTGGGTCTCATAGTGATTACTATATATGTGCTAAATGTACAATATTGTTTGTGAAGCAGACACTGCCATCACCACATACGCTTCATGTTACTCTGTCTCCCACATGAATGTCCCCTACTGATGTGCCCTTGAGCAAGGCACTTGTATTGTGTTTTTTCTTCTTTTTTGTGTTTTACATTTTGCTTTAAAGGCAAATTTCTGTTGAATTATTAAGAAATGATTACCTCTATGAAAGAAGACAGGGTTTTTATTGCTTCTCGTTAATGAACTATGGATTCGACGTTTTCAGATGGTGTATTACATCTAGAAGATGTTGCTTGTTTGAATGTTGCTCAACACAAAAACAATATTTTGAGTTAGAGGATTTTTTTTTCTCGCTCCTCCATTATGTACTGTAGACTAACAGCTTTCCTGTGTGCCATTGTTCCTTTCCTCATACTTCAAGTTTTTGTTTGACTTCGCTTGTTAGTTTTGGATTGAAAAATCAACTGGAACTCATTCTGTTCTTTAAGCAGTGAATTCTTTATGTAGCTTCAAGACGATCACAATCTCACAGCCATACGTTTTGGCATTCTGCCTCCTTCGGTGGCTGTGACTGACTAACCATTACAGAACAGAGCATGTAGTCTATCAACTTAATTAGTCCCACCTGTAGACTATACCACATAATGAACCATAATAGGACAGAACATGTTGTTCACTCATCTTTTAGCTCAACGGTGTTCTCTTACATCATCTGAAGTCATCATATACATCAAGAAAATTATTTTCACATCAAGACATTTTTTCCAAGGCATTACTTACATTAGAAACTCCTCACGTCATACAACAAGAACTCATGTAACCTCTAATAAATCCATGAATCCTACTACCTCCAACGTTTCCCTCCCTCAGCCTATACAAATCTCATAACGCTTTTCGCTTCAGATGTCTGGATATCCATTTGATATGAAAAGTTACTTGGGTATACTTGGGTATAGTCATATTTGGTTTAATGAACCGTGGTACGAATTGATGAATGATAACTCATATGCAAATGCTCATCAGATGTTGCTGCCTGTTGTAAAGACAGCTATCTTCTTTAAAGTAAAAAAAAAAGTACTGCCATGAATTAGTCTTTCACGTGAGGAACAAGTGTCACCTTTATGTATATCGCACACCTAACAAGTCCCTTTTGAGTTGCTACTGTCTTCCTGTGGGATTAAGAGTGGTAATTGCCATCCTCTCCCCGGCTCACTAATGAGAGCGAGGTCATTCCCCATTACCCAGGCTGCCCCGGGCTTGAACAAGATCTCACCGCGTATATCCCATTATCCCATCGTCGTGGAAACGGTGGAATGCTCAGAGCTGACGAGACTCCGGTGAATTAGATCACCTGTCAGTTATCACACAGGGGAATACTGAACATTAATTAAAGCTTAAAGCAAATTAAAGGCTTTTTAAAGAGCAGGTGTTTCTTTTTTCAAATGCTGGATATCTCGTTTCGGAACGCACCTCTTCTTGTTCACTGGCTGTTGAGTGTGTTGCTCCTCTCGTTTCACGGGACTCTGTCACCGTGGAGATGTGACCGATGGTGCTCCCTCCCTGCCGGAGCCAGGAGAGACAGCACGCATCCCATTGGACCAAATCCATCCTCAGCACCATACTGGTTGACTCTTCATGATGAGATAATCAGAGACACAGGGTTTATCATAACACTGTTACAAGACTAACGCACTGCACTTCCCCCTGATTTGAAAGGAAATCACTGAAATACTGAAACTAAAACATTAAAACAGACTGTATGTCTTTCCGGTTATCTTGGGCAGTTCCTCAAGTTATTTCCTAATCTGTAATCTCATTGAAATGAACAAATCCTGGACCAGCTCTATTGATGATGGACTTTAGACAGCCAAAGGAAACTTGCTAGCCAAGTCGGCCAGGAAACAAAATCTTTAAAGTAATCATCCGTAACTTTTTCATAAAAATAAATGTCCGTTTTGCTCCTCTCTATCACCGATTTATACCGTACATTAGTGATTCAACCTATAGCCAGCGCTTTGTTTGGAATAAATATAAGACGGCAGAAGAAATATAAGAAGCCACAGTCTATGTCTTTATTATTACAGTATGTTGGGCCAGTACATTGAGCGCAAAACACCAAAGCAATGACCGCTTATCACCAAAGGTGTCGCCAAAATCAAAGGTATGCTGCCACTGAGCTTAGTCTGCTCGTTGGACTACAGTGCTTCCATGAAATGGCCTCCACTACTGTCTGAAGCTTCAGAGAGTAAATGTCAGTAAACTCTACTTTTCTCAAAAGTAGTATTGATAATGAAATTCTGACGATATTATTTCCTAGAGTCAGGATGTTGCTCTAAGACCATGTCACATCACTATATCAATACCATTTCCTGGGTCTTGTTTTATTTTTCCATGTTTTCCTGCTCCTCCCCTCTTCTAAGAATACGCTGGCCCTCCTAATCACAGGAACCGACCCAGGCTGGAGGTGCATGCCTTTGCACATGGCAGCACAAATTAAAATGTCTCCTGCCGCCCGCCTCTCTAATTCCCTGGCACTATGCCCTGGCCCGTCCCACGAATTACAACCAGACCTCTCCGTATGGTGCAGCCAGCATGGGGCAGGCCGGCTTATTGACACGAGCTCCTCCCTGAACTCTCTAAGTCAACGACTGAGTAGTTCTGCACGCACATTTGGCCAGCCACAGAGTGTTCACTCCATAACGCTGTTAGGAGCAATAGTGGAGGGACTCGGAGGACATTGGCGGTCCCGATTGTTCCTTATCTAAAGGAGGCTACCAGTCGTTATCAGAATACATATATAGAGAGAAAGAATCAAGAGTCTAATCAGTGACGTCATCAAGACGCTCCATCTTCAGGTTCAGGTTCAGGTTCAGCATCTTGAGCTGCTCCATGAGCAATCCTGGACCATTTAATCCCCTATGAGCCGCAGCACAGTGTGAGATTCTTGGGCAAGGGGGCTTTGGGTCATTCCCAAGTCTAGACTGGAAACAAAAAGTGACTGGTCCTTTTCCAACATGGGTCCTTGGCTTTTTAATCTCAATGTTATTGTCTTGCTTATAGTTAATGGTTTTACAGAGTTGCCTTCGCCCAAATTTGATGTTGTTTATTATATTTTATTCTGCTCTCAGTCTCTTGCATGTTGAAGTATTATTATCTTACCCCCTCTCCCCCCAAAAAGCTCTTTACATATAGATAATATATAGTGTACGATGGTTGAAATTCACTTGTATTTCCCTTTAGAGCCATCAGCCAAGAGATTTTGATCAAGTAATTTAGGTTGATGCTATTTCTTTTTGTCAAATCCAAAGAAAGAGTTTAAAAGTGCAACGTGATATTATCATAGCAGCAGTACAGAATAGGTTGAAATACCAGCACGATAACTCCAATGAGGGGGCATAACAGTCATAATAATATCCAAAAATAAGTCATCAAAATTGTTGTTTTGGTGGCTCTGTCTAGATAAGGGCAACAGTTATAAGATCAAATAAAGAAGCTGTCATATAAGGAAGTGAAAGAGCAAACAATCGAATATAAATCAGAGTCAGATGAAAAGAATAATGACTCTATATTGTGGGTATATTCACATTTTTCTATGAGAGTTGGAAATGTGGATGGAAAATTCCATTTTAGAACTTAACCTAACTCAGATAATGAAATGGAATAAAATGCATGACTGTTCATCACATTAAAGCTAGAACAAAACACAAATCCTGGTTGCTTAAAAGGGGAAAACAAATTCTTTGCTATAAATTTAAATATAAAAGTGGGCTTTGCTGGGCATTTCCTTTCCTTTGTTCTCTGCTGCGTGTATCACTGGTTGACTTTTTTTCTTTTTCACTTCTCTTTTATTATGTCCTCTTCTCAGCTTTGAAGAAACTGATGAAAAACAACCTGACTCATTGGGTTTACATCTACTGAACGGTCCTTCCACTGTTTTCCATGGTAATTTGGCTAGTACAGCATAAAATGGCAATTATGGAATTTTAAGGGTTAGTTGCTATGGTGACAGTCTGGGCATTAAGGCCGTAAAGTCTGTCACACTTGCTTGAGAACTGTGCAGATTGTCAAAACTCAACTGAAAGCTGATGTTAGCGACGAGGTTAACGTAGCATTATCAAAGAATGTACTTCTCTCGCTAGTTCTTAGCATATTAGCAATCCATGGCAGCAAGGAGACGGAGAAGGTCCTTTGGTCCTTGCTGCAAAACCTCTCGCCTCAGCAACTTGCTGTAAGTCGTTTCATACAGAAGCTAGCCCAGCGGTACACATAAAAATGGCCGCCGCTCCGACCGTCCTGGAACGTTGATTTGAATGGGAATGACCGTTCTATCCATTCAAGTTCTGTGGTCTGGATGCTCTAGCTTTGACCCTTGCACTCCTTACTGTTGACTGCCTGTAACGTTGGCAATCTAGGAATTTAAGCTCAGCCTACTGTTGCATTCACTGTAAGCCGCTCTGGATAAGAGCACAAGCTAAATTCCTAAAATGTAAATGTACAAGAATGACTCAGAATATTAGCCAAGATTCATTGTTTTTCACAAAGGCATTATAGAGAAAATGTAAGGAGGGACATCCCA
This sequence comes from Rondeletia loricata, assembly GCA_900302605.1. NCBI lineage: Eukaryota > Metazoa > Chordata > Actinopteri > Beryciformes > Rondeletiidae > Rondeletia > Rondeletia loricata. The sequence goes on along the minus strand of OMLI01074480.1, from coordinate 17,113 downwards.
AAGGCCAAAACACCATCCTCAAACCAAAAACAAGACAATGATGTGGTTGTTGACTCTTTATCAGAATATACATCTTTGACTGCAATAGAGATAGAGGACAAATCCCATGGTTGGAACAGGGAGACCAACTGCCTACACCTGTAATTCAGCGCCAGACAATTTGAAACACACATGCTGCTTTGTTTGGATGTGTTTATCAGTGAGTGTTGTTGATGGTGTTGTTTTCAAATGTCCTGGTGATACTTGGTCCTCGCCCACATGTACGTTGGATGCAGATTATTAGGCCACGGCTCAGGTAACCAATATGTTCCTGGATAAAGGGTAAACAAGCGTAAACGACCATATGACACGCATGAGTAGAGGGGACACAGAATCTAATACGCTTATGAATAATTTCATCACCGTTTGAATGACCCACTGGTCCAGCAGGATACCTTTTCCCTTCCCCTACCATTGATGAGTAACACTTTAAACCTCATGACTTATGGCAAGGTAAAGCCAACCAATAATGAATACCAAAGTGCTGTCCCTCTCCGGTGTGTCCATTTGTGTATTGGCTGCATAGGTAAAACTGAAGTAGGCTCCTTAACAAAATAAAACCGAAATAATTGACATTTAAAGGGTAACGCCACTCAATTTAAAGACTCTAAAGTGTTATTTTCGTGGGCTAATGCGGCCAGTTCAGTACTTGTCAGTACAACTCTTTCAGTGGTAAACCAGAGAACCACAACTCTAATTGTGAAGTCATGCATACAGCCTGGAGCAGCTCCATCCACAATAAAGCCTAGACTATCTTTGTGGGCTGATTAAGTTGGGACTTTTACATCCAAATGAGCTCTATTGTTGTGCTACCAGTCCAAAACCAGACAATGTACCATGGTCCCCAGAAAATACTGTCGCAATAGGATTTTCTATCTTTTTAGATTGATTCCCTATGGAAGTGTATATCTGTGATCTGTTTAGATAGATCATGGATTCATCAATAACATGCGTAAGAGAGATGGGACAAATATTTGCCTCTTGTTTCTGGTTACGGAAACTGTGTTAGTGAATGTGCACTAACACAGACCAAACAGTCCTTAGGCACAGGGATAGTTCAAGTTCAAGTTCAGGTTCATTTATTTATATAGCCCTTTATCACAAGCATGTCTCAAAGGACTTTACAGAGAATGAGTCAAACTAGATCTACCTAAGCAACAATCAGTAGAGTTACAAAATCATGAAAGACAAACACAGTGAAGCAGAACAAAGCACAAGACACACAATAGAAAATGTTAGCAGGACATAGCAAGCCTACCTATTCTACAAAGCCTAACCTACCCGGCAACACCAACCTTAGACCCTCGAAGCAAACAAGGAAAAACTTCCAAGAAAACCTTAGTAGGGAGAAAATGGAAGAAACCTTGGGTGGGCCAAGTCTAAGAGGAATCCCCCTCCGGGACGGCTGAGCGTGCAATAGGTGCCGGGACAAACAAAGTAATAGACAGTAATATAGGCAGTGACGGTGATATAAGAAACAGGTGAGGTGAAAGAGGCAGAGGGATAGCATATTTAAAAGCTGAAAGTCAGGCTTAATCCCATTACTCCCATTACTCCCACTACTCCCATTCGTAGCTTAACAGATGCCCATCTCAGTGAATCAGTGGAATAATGTAAAATGTCAAACTGCAAATATTAAGCCTTTATCAATTATTTAGAACATCATAAGCCGACTGAATGATTGTTCTACTCTGAGTCACTCTAAACCCCAAGACTGATGGTCTTTTGTTTCTTTTCCCTGTATTGTGCAAAGCTCAGCATTAAGTAAGACATAACTATACTTATACTAGTACAATAAGTACTGTAACGTACAAATGAATGACTGTCGCTTTCTAAGTGAGGCTTTCCTTCAATGAAGTGGTGTGTAATTTCTCTCTCTTTCCCTGTCTCTTTCTTCTTCTTCTTCTTCTTCTCCTTCTTCTTCGTCTACTTGTAATTCTAACGTAGAAACTTTCATGTTTAGATCCGGCATGACTTTCAAGAAGACCTTGTTTATTCTCCCGAGTGCCAGTGTGTGCCTCTCCTACTATCGTTCTGAGGGTTGAGAGGAAATGCCATGAGTCGCATGCCAGTCTCAGCTCACCACAAACCCAAGCTGGGTGGAGAGGGGCATTTTTCATATAAATCATGGAATATGGCTGTGGGCGAGCCATTGCCAGGCTGAGTGAAAACAGCCATAAATAGATTCCCATTGCATGTAGTGACAGCTTTGAGCAACACAAAGGCAGACTGTAGTAACCATCGCCTGTGGTGGCTGGCTCTTATTGATTCTACGTGTTGCCAAGCTGGTCTTAAGGTATTACCAGGCTGTCAAGGTCAAACCATGAAGTTTCAGACGGGAGCCCTTTGAATCTCCTTTGAATGCTTGAAATGCCCTGAATTCTCATTTCAGTCCTCTCCTCCCGGCACTGGAGGGCTGCACAACAGAAAACTCCCTTAATGAACCCCACTCGAGATGTCAGGGACCAGCGGCTTTCACACAGTTTGGTCTTCAACGAAACACTTACACACAGACTCGGCTCTGTCTAACTCCATTTCCAAGACTGCTTACATCTCGTGACAGAATTGGAACTCTTGGGAATATATGTCTAGCGCTATGGTGATGGATGCTACAATAATGTCAGAGGTGGTTAACTAGCGCTCCTCCAGCAAGAACGTATGACAGTACAAAGGCTGCATGGAGCAAAGACTGATGTGGAATGTAACTAACCTGGAAGTTAACGCCACCGGGCTAATCGGTTCCAGCGATGCATAAATTTCAGGAGGAGCAATAGTGATGATCTGCACGGTCAGAAACAGTACACTTAAAAAGAGACAGGGAGAGAGGGAAGGAGAGAATCAGGAATCAGGTGTGTGTGTGTGTGTGTGTGTGTGTGTGTGTGTGTGTGTGTGTGTGTGTGTGTGTGAGTGTGTTGCCTGTTGGGTGCCTTATCAGTGCTGCTGGAGAGGTCAAGCTAGGACACAAATCACACCCCCAGGCTGGGCTGCCTCTTCTCAACTTACACAACAGTTGAGCTACATCTGTTTCTCCTTTTCTCTCTCTCTCTCTCTCTCTCTCTCTCTTCTGAAGTGTGTTGATTTCATAGATATGTTTGCAGGGCCTCAATGTGGAGCAGTTTCGGTACAGGATGATATGTGTCCAATAATTATGTCAACATGGATATAAGGGTTTTATTTTACATGGCAAATGCTGATCATCTGATGTCTGGACTGCTGCTTGGAGCCTGTAGCATCGCTCTATGACCATTACATTACATTACATTACATTACCGCATTTAGCAGACGCTTTTGTCCAAAGCGACTATGATTTGTCTTTAATAATCATGTTTTTTACGCTATGTTGCAGTTCATAGTTTTGACTTTTTTGTACATAGGGCTTTTATGGAAAAGAGAATGATTTGTGTCATGAAGACAACACTGTATGAATAAGGGTAAACCAAACTAGTTAACAAACTAAAATCCACTAAAACTAACTGATTAACAAATACAAATTTAAAAAAAAAATGCTGTTGGGTCCCTTGCCAATTGCCAATGTGCAGCACCCGAGCTCAGCTGAGGCTGGTGAGCACCCGAGGGTTCTGCAGCGCACGGCGGCACTTCAGTAGTTACAGGCCTCATCGCTTGGTGTCTTTTGGGCCCTGCGTCTGGCAAAGTCTCTCCGGGACTTATTTGCGTTACCTGCAGAGACCCCACTACACCCCTACCACCCACACCACACACACCACACACAAGCATGCGTGCACAGGCCTGCATATGCTGAAAAAATCTTCTGTATTCCTTAAGACAGTCCAGTAAGATAGTTAGAGCCCTATGAGACTCAGATATAAGTCTCACAGGGTTTTGTACAATCCAAACACTGGAGGACTTATGTCTAAATCATAGACTACTCTAACAATGTTACTGAACTATTAAATAGGAGGCCAAAGGATTGGGTCCAGAATGTGACTGATTCCATTTGGATGTGCTCATATTTTTGAACCAGCCGTTATTAATTAATTCTTTTTTAAAGCGGTGCAGTCGCTTCTATACGTGACATGTGTGTCTGTGTGTGTGTCCGTGTGTGTGTCCGTTCGTAGCATGAGATTTAGGCCAATCAGGAGTAGCCCATGCGTCACGCGCACCGCTTACTTCACCACCTGGGTGTGATTTTTTAAATCATTACAGCCCAGGACTTTATTGAGCCAATGGTACTTTTCACCTCAGATGACCAAAAATTGCACTACATTGCACTTAAACCTCAAAAGGAAAAAGAAGAAAATGTATCCCTTATTGTTTTTGTGGTAATCAATAAATACCATAAACAGCACTTAAATTTAACCGTAACCCTAAACTTTCCATACTTATGCTACAATAGTTTAGGACTCAAGTTCATCCTCAGGTTAAATTTTTAAAGCCACCATAAAGAGGCATTCATAAAAGCTGTTCCTATATTCAGGACTGTTAGCATTGCTATTAAATAAATGTCGTTGGGGTGTAGAAGCTCAAACAAGCATTATGAATCGACAGTCAGCCCTCAGTACATTGTTAATGAAGCAGCACTAGGAAGTGGTTTTTGATGACATCACAGATTTGAGTATTAAGCCCAGTCTCCACCAAACAGCCGAGACGAGACGAGACAGTTTTAGAACGTCTTTAGAAGAACGTTTTATCGGTGTGAACTGTCCAGTTTTAGATGGTCTGAAGCCGTTCTAAAGACGTTCTAAAACCGTCTCGTCGCGTCTCGTCTCGGCTGTTTGGTGGAGACTGGGCTTTAGTCACAGTATTCTAGTTTTGAGAGTCTGGTGTTCACAAATATTGACTCGACTCAACATCGAGGGAGGATTTTTCCTTTAAGGCTTTGATCTCTCATGTGACAACACCAAAAAGTTGTATAATCTTTTTCTTTAACTCTTCACTGGATAAGAGAAAAGTAGAGCATACTCAAATACTGGAGTGTTTTGGAAAATGTGGGACAAAATGTGGACGCACAAATGTGTGTCCTCACAGTACGCCTGTGTCCTGACATGGCCCCAACCGTCTAACTGCATTTGGCCTCCTCGCACCCAGGGGAACATAAGGATTGCATATGCCTTTGGCAGGCGTCCACACCCACATTCCTCAGCTGTGTGCTCACCAGCGTCCTCTCTGCCCCCCTCTCCCGCCTCCCTCCCACTTTGCTCTGACACCAAAACCCTGGCCGACACTGTTGTGCGGCGTAAAGAAATGAAAATACTCCCATTTGTCTTGGACACAGGGGGAGGTGAAATGTACAGTGTGCCAGTTCTTGAGCTCGGTGTTGAGCCCTACCACCTGTCTTCATCAAGAGCTCAACACAACTGACTGCCATTCATACAAGTTTCTGGAATGGGATTCTTTTCAGCTACCAGCTATCTTTTCACAAGAATTATGAAATTTCTTAGATTATGAAATTCAGCCCTGCAGGATCAGCTGGAAGAGCAAAACAGAATGGTAAAGCGCAAGGGCAAAGTCAACGCTGCAACTGGTTGTTAACTTTCTGAAGGGACAGGGTCTTTTATGTGACTAGTCCCCAATGGCTCATCTAGCTCAAGTTTATCTATTACTAACAAGTCAAAGTCAAAGACACTGGGGCCAGAGAGAGGCTGTGCAGTTTGCTGTCTGGGGTGAATGGGTTCAAGGGTAGGGGGAGGGGTGCGTGGTGGGGAGCGGGACTGCAGTACATGGGAAAGCCAGGAAGACTCATTATGGGGAAGAAATGGGATGCCAGAGCTGGGAATACAGCACACATACAGAGTAGAGGATTTTTTAAGTCTTAAGCCACTGTGCATGGTTCTTATACCTTCCTGTGACAATATGTCCTCTCCTGCTTTAAGTGTGGACACTGGACAGAGGAAGAAAGCAGGGAATATACTAATTTCACCTCCCATTATTCCTCAGATACAGTAATTTTGAGGCTATGAGTTGATCTCTGACAAATTGTAATGGAACAAGCTAATTCCTGGCATGATTTTTCTATGACAAGCATAAACAATGTTAGTCCTATTACACTTAACTGATAGCCCTCCTCAAATGTCCTACCAGGCTTGACATGTCTTAGCCCTGCCTTAGTCTCTTTGACCTGGAGATGTCAAATGGCCTAGTTTAGATCGCAAATGTGACCTTAGGCCAGACAACCGCCTAATCATTTGCTGAGGCCAGCACATTCTCCTGTTCAAGTATTTGTGTATGTATGCGCAGTACTGGAAATGCACATTATCAAGCAGATAAGACTAGTTTTTCAGGCTAAGTAACGTTACACTGAAGTCCAGTGAAAAAGGCAACTGGTAAGAGAGGATGTAGTAGCTAATATTAAGGGAGCCGAAGCGGAAGTGTAGGCCGAAGCCTTACCGTGGTTGACTAGTGGCTAAGTGGCTAGTGCGATTTTCCATTGACCGCAAAGTAGTATGTCTTCTGCAACTAAACAAAGCAACGAATGGTGTTGAGATTCACCTCTCCGCACACTACGTAGCATAAGCTTTTAGACGATTTGCACGTTCCTGTTACTTCATGGCGTAGAAACGTACAGAAAATACTTTGTTTGTAACGATGGAGAACTACATTGTAGCATGTACCAACTGTTGACAGCGGGGTTGATCCTCCTGAGTAGGGAGTAGACGCTGTCGCTCATGGGAAGGTTTTCACCTCTTGAGATGCAATTTGGGACTTTGCTAACTAGCTACCGTAGCTTGTTCCCTTTGCAGGAGATGGAACATTCCAACTAGCTAAAAGCCTGCTGGGTAGTGTAGTTCAGTAACTAATTTTGTCATTCATGTAAATAATACTGAATGGATTTTGGTGAAATTAAGCCA
>OMLI01074480.1:0-10248 GCA_900302605.1 Rondeletia loricata | reverse complement strand
GATGTCAAATGGCCTAGTTTAGATCGCAAATGTGACCTTAGGCCAGACAACCGCCTAATCATTTGCTGAGGCCAGCACATTCTCCTGTTCAAGTATTTGTGTATGTATGCGCAGTACTGGAAATGCACATTATCAAGCAGATTGGAGTTTGAGGTATACAAACATTTCTCAGCGGCAGAGCTGCTCTGGAGGCAGAAATTAACGTATTGGTTGAGTTAAACCTCAATGGGCGGAGCCAAATAACTAGTTTTTCAGGCTAAGTAACGTTACGCTGAAGTCCAGTGAAAAAGGCAACTGGTAAGAGAGGATGTAGCTAATATTAAGGGAGCCGAAGCGGAAGTGTAGGCCGAAGCCTTACCGCTAAGTGGCTAGTGCGATTTCCCATTGACCGCAAAGTAGTATGTCTTCTGCAACTAAACAAAGCAACGAATGGTGTTGAGATTCACCTCTCGGCACACTACGTAGCATAAGCTTTTAGACGATTTGCACGTTCCTGTTACTTCATGGCGTAGAAACGTACAGAAAATACTTTGTTTGTAATGATGGAGAACTACATTGTAGCATGAACCAACTGTTGACAGCGGGGCTGATCCTCCTGAGTAGGGAGGAGACGCTGTCGCTCATGGGAAGGTTTTCACCTCTTGAGTTGCAATATGGGACTTCGCTAAATTATGAGTTCAGGCTCACGATAGTAAAACATTTTCACAGTAGCCTGTGAAGCTAGCTAGCTACTGTAGCTTGTTCCTTTTGCAGAAGATGGAACATTCCAACTAGCTAAAAGCCTGCTGGGTAGTGTAGTTCAGTAACAAATTTTGTCATTCATGTAAATAATACTGAATGGATTTTGGTGAAATTAAGCCAAGCGAGATGTGTTGATGCTTCCTACCACATATTTCAAAATCAAAGCAATATGCTTTTTAGATTACTTATATGACGTAACCTCCCAGTCATTGAGATAGGGTAAAGTCAACCGGAGGGTTGACGGAAATAACGTCAACTGGGTTAGGGCTCCTTATAGGGAGCTGAAGTTGACCCTCTGGTTGACTTGACCTCATCTCAATTTAGTTTTTTTGGCCCCGCCCAAGTTTAACTAAGCCAATGAGATTATTCCTGCTTCCAGAACAGCTCTGTCTCTAAGAAATGTTTGTATAACTCCAATGTGCCAATTCCAACTCATGTGTGCAAGACTCTTAATGGTGAATACAATGACAAGCACCCATGATAGTTTTGGAAATGACATTTTGTCTATTGGCGTACTGATAAAACTCAAAAAAGAATGACACATCTTTAACACAGAAGTACATTTATTTAGGTCTTAATACATTAATGTTGAACAAGTTACATATTCTTTTTGATTGCAAATCACACAGCACAATTCCAATTTATTCCTGTACATAAGTTAAATGTAACAGAGTTTATTTTAAAATATGTAATGGGTACTCTTCCTCTTGTTATGAGGAGCACTTTGTTATAAAATGTAAGTAAAAGTGCAATGTCTTTCTACTCATAAAATTACAAAAATTGGTCCAGAATCCGCCATCTGAGCAGGACTTATCCGACAGACTAAATGTTGTCTTTTTTTCATTTTAAAAATGTAATATATTTTTTCAATAATTTGTTTTTTTACACAATTTTTCTAAAAACTGTAGCTAAATACAAGAAATACAACATTGTCAGTTTACAAAAGCTTAGCATATCAATCACTGCATCATCTATTTTCTAAATAAACTTCATTTTTTCCCATATAACTATCTGGAACATACAATTTTGACAACAACGACACCATAATATCTCACAGCGCTATGATACAATAAAATATCTGTCAAAAGTTCAAAGAAAATGAAAATATAACAGTAGCAACATAAAATTAAGGAATACAATGCATAGATTCAATCATTAAAAAATGCAGAGATATAATTTACTTAGTACAGCTCTTTTATTTTTCTATATTTGTGACACTGACTACATGGATTCATTACAGTTTATCCTGACTTGAGTGACCGGCACAAATATATAATTCTGAACATATCACATGATAAAAATGCTAAATATATCAGTTTGACTTCAAAGGCAAACTTGGCTATAGTACACTATGGCATGTTTGGGTAGATAAAGGCAACACCTGGCACCAAAGCCAAACAGCAGCTTCTTTAACGGCTTCTAAGCAGAGCCTTTTGAAATGTACGAATTTCAGTTTCCTCTTCTTAAATCTCCCCCCATCTCTCTGGCTTAAGATCTACGTCAGTGGTGTCCAATCATGTGCCGTCGCAGGCCAAGAGTAGTTCCAACCAAACACTACGCAAGCTAATTTCACTGATACGTTTCCCTCTCTCTGGTTGAAGGTGTACTAATTAGTGGTGTCGTGTTCGGTTTGAATGAAAACCGGCATACTGTTGCCTCTCGACGACACACGATCAGACACCCACTGATCTATGTGGTTTCTAGATAAATCGTACAATAAACTTGAATATTTGATAGGCAGTTTTCAGTTTCAGTTCTTTATCTGTAAGCAAGCTGGTCTATCACCCACCCAACCAGTCAACTTCATGAGAAGCAGTCAAGTTTACCAACCCGATCTCCGCAAAGATCGCCAAAAATGATGTACGGTATTTGTGACTCTGCATAATTAGTCACTGACAGACTCTGACAAGTAAATTGTTAGTACAGCAATTAGTGGGAGAAGCGACTCAGAAAATGCGAATGTACAAGCCATATAAGATACGTAACACTTAGTGGCGCTTTTCAGGTATGGGGCGACTGTAAATATAACTAAGACGGGACCTATTATTAACAAAAGATGATTGGCGCTATCAAGTCACGTGTTACCAAAATATTTTCAAATGTCATGTCTTGGCAACCACAAAACTCTGGACAAAGAGACAGAGATAGGTAGAGGTAGGAGGGGCACAGTGAAAGTGGAGCCTCTTTAAGAGCAGTAAAGCCAATCATACTGACAGCATCAAAGGGCTCTTCCGACCTAATAGGAATCATACCTCAGAAGACGCACTAATCTTTTGAGACAAAAAATCCTGAAACTAAACAGGGAACAGGTTGGTTACTCACAGTGTCTTTAACGACAATCACTGGCTGGTCTTGGACTCAGCCGTGGGGTGAAAACAACAGTAGCACTGAGAACGTCTTTTATCCGCTGACCTCCGCTGACCTGGACTCATCACATTCATAGCGCCGCAAAGTGTTCAGGAAAGCCTAACAACAACAAACTATGGTCACTCACGCATCTTCTCCTCTTCGAAATAGTGAAAGCTGGGTACTGAACAAAAAGAAAAATAATTCTCTGTATTTTTTCTTCAAGACTGCTGGATTTCAGTATCTTCTGAAGCATGGATATTTACAATATAAAAACCTTCAAGCCTGCAGTCATGAACTACTTTGTTAGGCACAATAAATAGGCCCCTGTGGTATTAAGGTTCAGAGTGACAAAGTACTCAAAGAACAATTCTGATGTCTGTGTGCAGGTTATGCACCAGCATCTATATTAACCACAAATAATTTAGGTCTCAAATATATACTAAATCTAGTAAACATCTACTTATATCATTTTAATATACATTCCGAATGTATGTACAAGAAATAAGAAAGTGTATTAACATTTTACAGCCTGATTCAGAAAGGTTCTCAAGCACAGAGCTGTCCACTGCGCCACATTCGTCCGTCCGGATCCAGTTTTCTCTGTGAGCTCGTTTCCGCTGCCTTGATTTTTGTTTCCGTTCTGTAAACACTATGTACAGTCTTAGAAAATACACCATGAGACCGCATTTTACAAATCGTTTGATGACATATGTACATTGATTCAGGCAATAACAAAGTGAGTTATTATGTAACATCATCCAAGAATCCCTTGAGAAGTTTGCCACTTAAAATCATGTCAATGATTTGTCCGCCACAAACCTACCGAGGCATAAATGCCAGGTTACCTTCATAATTCTTTTGTAGTGGTAATCAATTATCACTACAATGTACATACAAAAACTTGGATTGTGGAAACACAGTTAAGAGTAAACAGCATGATAGTTTGTGCAGTTTTTACGGATTGTGCTGCTGTTGCTGGGACGTAGTTGGCTTTATCACAGGCAAAAATAGCAAACACAACCAATATATAGTATCTGTAACCTTAGTGAGTAAACCAGAGAGGTGTGTTTCAGTTTGGCTCTGAAGTTAAGGCAAAGCGTTTGGCACTTAGTTTATACATGATATTTGATATTTCAAAAATAATTCTGATTTCATCTTAACCGGTTCGGGGGCCCCAATGGAGACGTGTGTCCTTAGCAGATCACAAAAAGTCTCAGTGTGTTGAAGTGATGAGAAAAGTAGTTCTGAAACTGAAATGTTGATGGTACAGAGTCTGCAGGTGATGTGAGGATGAGGATAGGCATCCTAGGATAATTTTTAATTCAAATGAATTGTGTCTTTTACCAAACAGCATCAACAATAAGTCAGTTGAAAAGAGCTTGTTAGCTGGCAGGCGGACTACAGTCTCTACCCCGACACCCAGCTATGTGTGGTGGTCTTCACCCCATGGGGGAAACCTTGCTGGGTCACCATAGGCTCAAAGTTGAAGTCCAGTAAGTCTCCGTCCATCAGAGTGTCGTGGAGGATTGACTCCATGTCACACTCAAACCTCTCGATGGACATGTCATCCAGGTCACTGGGCAGCCTCTCCTGGTGTGGGGGTTGGGCCAGGCCTGGTCGACCGTAACCATTGATGTTGAGAGGGCAGAAGCCACCAGGCATGCCTCCCCCGCTGAGGTGGGTAGAGAGGCCATAAGGCATCTGCATAGGGATTTTGGCTGTAGGCAAACGGGTGCTGCCCCCACTGTGGCTCAGAGGCATGAGCAAGCGGCCATTCATAGCCACTGACGTCACAGGGGCTTGGCTGCGCACACTGTGGGGGTGAGTGTGAGAGAGACCGTGCGGGTGACCATTCCCTCTTCCCATGAGTTTGGCTCCATGCTGGCCACTACTGTACGGAGGAAGCATGCAGCCTCCACTGGACTGAGACACCACCGTGTCCACCGAAGGCATGAGCTCTCCATGCTGGTCTGTGTCTGACGTCAGCAGTTCCTTCAGGAGCCCTGCAGGGCAGCTGTACTGGCCCATAGACGGCCCAAAGCTGGGCTTGGTCTCTGGCAGTGTATGCAGCGGCATGGACGACAGAGTGTTCATTCCTGCCTGGCCATACACACACTTGCGGTAGTCCTGCTGAGGCTGGGACCCCATGCTGGGGGAGCTGTAAGAGGGGTACCCAGGGCTGGCCTGCATCATTGGGGAGGGGGAGGACTGGGAGGACCCAGGGGTAGTAGCCCCTCCTCCGACCTGGGAGTTGTTGGGTGAGAGCAAATTGAGGTTGTCCAGGAGGTTCTCCATGACGTTCTCGGAACTGTGTACCAAAGAGCTGGTCATCTCTGTTAGGCTGGGCAGCGTGGCCGTCATCTTGGCCCCAGAGGCCCCTGGGTAGACCATGTGTACGTCCCCGTCCCCGAGGTCGTCTTCAGGCATGAAGGGTGAGAGGCGGCCGCTCAGAGTGCTGGCATTGGAGCTGGTGCGAGGCCTGAAGCTGTTCCAGGCATCGAAGTCATCGTTGCTGTGGGAGTTGGGGCTTCCAGGCCACTTGGAGTAGGAGCCTGGGCTGTCTGCTCCTCCGTCAGGGCCACCCTGGAGGGACAGCTGTGGGGACAGAGTGGAGAGTCACTGGGACAGAGTTAGTGTACCAACACAGACATGTGCCAGAGAAATGTACCATATGCTTTTGGCTATGCACAATGAATACAACTGAAGCTTCTGACAGTAGAACACACAATGGCTGATAATTTATGAAAACGTTTATCAAAACACCAATCAAATCTGTGTAGGCAGTCCACTGAAATTTGAGTATTTTTTAAATGTACTTAGTTGGAAAGTAGAGAGAGAGAGACGGAGAACAGAAAGCCGTGGCGAGGTTCGATCTGAAGGCCAGGGGGGCACGCCTGGATCCAGAGACCGGGAACTTAAGCACTCCACAATCTCTGGATGGAAAACGTCTTCATTTCTATTCATTTCTTCATTTATTTACCTTTTTCTTAGCGGCTCTTCCTCTGCTCTTCGTGAACTTGCTGTTGTTGTCCATGGACGCTGCCCTGCGTCGCGGAGACTTGCCGCTCTTCCCCCCCTCCGGGTTTAGCATCCACCATGAGCTTTTCCCCGTTCCCTCATTCTGAACTCGAATAAAGCGGCTGTGCAGCGACAAGTTGTGTCTGATGGAGTTCTGGAGGACAGAGAGAGAGAGAGAGAGAGAGAAAGAGAGAAAAGGTGGGTGGGGAGCGGAGGGAGGGAGAGATTTGTGTTTGCCCTTTTTCCAAAACATCTCATTTGACAGTAGATTTGCCATAGCATTCAAGTGTAAATCCAGCCTTACAGGTGGCTCTCTTTTCAAAACATGTTTGGGTTGACAGTTGACTAACTGGGGGATTTAAGGTCACTCAACAATCTAATGCCATGTGCTATTCATGGAACAAACAGAAACACACATACACACAAAGACACACACACACACACACACACACTCAAACACACACAATGGGTGTCAATACGTTTATTCCATGAGTAATACATCCTGAACAGAGTGAGTATTACAGCGCAGACAGACTTATCTACAAGCATACTGTAAATGTGGGCTTTATTTTCCTTGACAAAAACACTAGGGCCCATTGTAAACCACCATAATAACACACATTCCACCTGTGTCTTGTCTAAACCAGCACAGAATCAAAGAGAGGAAACACACTAATCTTTCCTCCTTACAGAAACATTAATACCGTGCTCGAACGTTGCTTAGTGACACCCGCAATGGAAAAACAAATTTTTGTACAGGAAGCAGTGAAGCGTTATTAAAACATGGCAAACAAAAGAACACGAATATTGGGTAAACGTCTGGCACGGTAACCAAACCACAGACGTGCGACACCATTTCTGTCCATATTATGAAGCTAAGGTCCTAACGCTCGTCAGTCGCTGAGACTTGAGACGTCGGTTGTTTTTCAGGCTTAAAGACCTGTTATGAAAGACGTGACTCTAAATCAGCCCAAACCACTGTTTAAGTGTTACCATTTATCCAGAGAGAGTAATTTACACTTTTGCTCAGTGTGTCTGGCCCACTGTATTGCCATACATGAAGTAATGCGCCTTGGCCAGACATTACTGTGCATGCGTAAAGCTTGTTGTTTTGGAAGCACGGCTGAAACTCTGGGCACACACACACACAGGGCTTAGCGTGCATAGTGCCTAACGTCATCAACCCGGTTTCTGCTGTGACTCACTCCCTCACATCTGGTTCACAGTCTGCCCTCCTCTGCTCCTTCACCTCTCCTTCTCCTCTAATCTGCAATCTCCTCAACTGTGCTCTCGCCTTTCATCCTCGGCTCCTAAAATCTCCTCCCATTCTCATCTACGCCACGATATCTTCTGCTCTGCTATCTCGAGTGCTATCGAACGCCCATTCTCCTCTACCGCGCTACCTGATCTTCTCTCGCTTGTCTCTGTTCATCAGTCTCCTCTCCTCTCTGCCTCTGCGTCTCCTCTTCCTCCCTCCCCTCCCCTCTCATCTCCTCACTGCTCAGCCCTCCTCATTGGGAGCACCTCGGGCTCAAGGGCACACGAGGGCCTGCCTGAACACTGGCCCTTTACAAACGAATGAAATTAACTCCAAATCAAATGACCTGACTCACTCAGCCAACAGTCTTGGGCTAGTTTGCACGATCTGAGGGACAGGACAAACCGTCCCTGTTTAGCCTAGCGAATGCATTTCTCCCCGCTATACATTGGCACCTATGACACAAGCGAGAAGTAAAGTCTGGTCATGAGCCTCTCTCCCCCATGACCGGTAAGAGTGCTGGTAATTTCAGCCGTGCTGCAACACGGAATGATTGCAATGTGAGAGCAGACGCCGGGATGTCCTGTTACAGCCCTATATCATCCCGATGACAGGAAAGAGAAACTCGCAGCTCAAGTCTCCATTTCGCAGACTGTGTTAATGCTGCCCTGTGAAGCAATCTAACGGCTACGGTTTCTATTTTGTCTCATGTCACAGTCAACATACTGGATGTTGTGATGAACGACGGGGGCATTTTCTAACCATTTTGGATAGCCAGCTTCAAAGCTGTGGGGTAAGAGAGTGAGGGCAAGTGCAGGGTCATAAACAAATGCTGTGATGGGAAATACCAGGGCAGAACTCGGTGTGCCCTGTGGGGAGTGTGGCCGAGGGTGTCTGGTTTTGGCGAATGGAAAAGCCTCGTCTCCCTCGTGTGTTCCTGTGTGTGTGTGTGTGTGTGTGTGCGCGTGTGTGTGTGCGTGTGTGCATGCCTGCTCATGTTTTTATGCAGTGGCAATAAGGCAAACAGCGGTACAGTATGGTTTTGATTTTGTTTCTCCCTCCACTGCAGCCAGTGATATTGTGGTGTAAAAACGCACGCAAGTGGGGATGCACGCAAGCACATGAGCACACACACACACACACACACACACACACACACACACACACACACACACACACCTCTAGGTTTGGTGGGTCATTTGGCAGCCAAAACACTGGACAGGGCCAACAGTTGTGCTTTGTGCTAATTAATATGACACATTTCATTCAATCTACACTTGTATTTATGTATAGTTCATTAAATTTTTCGTTTATTAGATTTCTTTAAAATTCAGAGTCTGTTTCTTTTGGAACCTGTGGACTGTGACACCGTTTGATTTATCTCTGGACGCAGTACACAGGAATCTTAACATTCCAGCTAATCACCGTGTGCAAAGTTCAAACGTAATCACAGCCAAACTTGTTAGTATCTCTTAGGAAACAGAAAAGGCAGGATTCCCAGCCAGCCATCACACTCAACATTCCTCAGCAAGGTTACAAAACCCATGATTTCACAGAACTGAACATTGATTACCGCCGCTGGAGGACAGTCCTATCTTGTGTTGTATAAAAATATGACAATAACACCACCCCATCTCAAAACTACAACGCTGGAGGCTGGAGAATTCAAGCTTGTTTTTCTCCACGAAGATGCAACAAAAGGATGGATACAAATGTGGAAAAGAAACTAAACACGGTGTAACAGCAGATTCTTGCGCTCACATTTTATATTCCACTCTCACTATTATATTCTACTAAACACACCCTTGTGTAGCCTGAGTAGTCTCTAGTATTATAACATAATACCAA
This sequence comes from Rondeletia loricata, assembly GCA_900302605.1. NCBI lineage: Eukaryota > Metazoa > Chordata > Actinopteri > Beryciformes > Rondeletiidae > Rondeletia > Rondeletia loricata. The sequence goes on along the minus strand of OMLI01074480.1, from coordinate 1,034 downwards.
AATCTAATATGCTACTTAAATTTAACACTATATATGTGAATAGAAACTTTATAGTGTCTCTGAAGGCTAGTTGATACAGAATTCCATTAAAGACATGTATTCCTAAATTCTATTTACGCAGTTTTCCCGTGATAACGAGTTAATTTTCTTTGTTTTCTCGAGATATTGAGTTATTTATGTCATTATCTCGAGATAACACATTTTGTTTTCCCGAAATAATGAGACAATTATCTCAGTTTCCCCCCGAGATCTCGAGATACTTTTCTCATTATCTCGGGATAACAAAAATGGTTTTCTCCAGATAATGAGATAATTTTCAGCTTGGAACTAACATCCTAAAGGAAAGCATATTATTCAAAACCCAAATGTTGAAGTAGGCCTACCTACTAGTGAACAATATAAATGTATTCATTATCTCGGGAAAACAAAGTTTCTCGAGATAATGAGATCATTACTCTATGCCCATTACTTTGTTATATCGAGATAGAGAAAAATTCTGTCATTATCTCGGGAAAACGAAATGTTATCTCGAGATAATGACATAAATAACTCTATATCTCGAGAAAACAACGAAAATTAACTATATGTCCTCAATGGGCTTCCGTAAGTTCATCCAGCCAGAGATAATGGGGTTTTCTCTGTTCTGCCTGAGCCCACCGTGAGGAGCACCACCTCCATTCTCTGAGTCAACAGAACAGAGCAGCGCTGGCAAAACACCAGGAAGTGACCACATGAAAGAGGACTGTGACAGGAAGCAGAGCTGACTTCCTGCCTCACAGGAAACGGTGGTTGTGAGGGAGAGAAAAAGGCATGGAATGCAAAGCCGCAGAGTCCTGAGCCAAGAGGACACCGCAAATTTAGCTTTCGCCCTCTTCCCCCTCCGAGTGAGTTTATGTTTAGCAACAGCACTAATCCTGATGTCACACTATATTCGCTCAATTAAAGTCATATTCCCCCCCGTGTGTGACTGCTGAAACCGAACTGCATGGCTGGATATGTCATAACTCAACAAGTGGCCAGGGTATGTGTGCGTG
>OMLI01074478.1:3927-20310 GCA_900302605.1 Rondeletia loricata | reverse complement strand
TTATTTTTGTCTCTCACAGTCAGACTCACTCAGACAGTACATACAGACAGATGTGGATAGCGTGGCCTATCCCACCCCCACCCCCCCCCCTCTCTCTCTCTCTCTCTCTCTCTCTCTCTCTCTCACACACACACACACACACACACACACACACACACACACACACACACACACTGCTACCATCACCCATCCAACAGTGAGAGAATGATTCATTCCAGACTGGTTTTATCTGACCTGAGCCAAGTGTTCTACACACCCCGGTCAGGCCTGCTGAGTGCTTTCTCACTTAGAGATTTCTGTGTGTGTGTGTGTGTGTGTGTGTGTGTGTGTGTGTGTGTGTGTGTGTGTGTGTGTGTGTGTGTGTGCCCTCTGCCTTGTTCACCGGCCCTTCTTACAACCTGTCTTAGAGATAAGAACCGTTGCTTTTTTCATTTCAGGAAACTCTCCCTCTCTGCTCTTCCACTCGGGAGCAGAGCGCTGAGGACCGGCGAGGCTTTCTGACTTCATCCTGTCAATACGACGGGATAAGGAGTCCGACTGAAAGTTCATTAATTCCTGGGTAACCTATGCCTGGGCTGGGCTAATACCCCCCTCTGCTCTATTGATGTTGCTGTTCCCAGGGTGAGAGAGCAGCTTTAGCCATGCAGCGCACATCCTCCCTCCTCTCTGTCTCACTCTCTCTCGCTCTCTCTCTCTCTCTGTCTCACTCTCTCTCACTCTCTCTCTGTGTCTCTCTCTCTGTCTCTCTCTCTCTGTCTCACTCTCGTTCTGTCTTGATCTCCCCGTTTCTTTCTACACCCTACATTCCTCTCCTTGCTCCGCTCTCTGTCCTCCACACACAGCAGATGAAGAAATAAAAAGAGCCAAACAATAAGGGCTAACACTTGAAGTGCATTGTGAAGCATTACAAGCAGATTATAAACTTATATGGAATCATAGATAAACTTTTCTTACAATATACAAACATCAGAAAATTACATTCAATTTAATATCATGTCATTAACTACACAGTTTCCCCCATAAAGTATTCAACCTCCTAAATTTTTTGCATATTGTGTGTATCATTCTTTGTTTATAATAATGCACTCACAAAGTGCTCATAATTCCTTATGATGCCGTATAAGGAACTTATGATGGCTTATAATGCATGTTTGATTCCTTAAAGTGCACTTATGATGCCTTATAATGTACTTATGAGGCCTTTTAATGCCTTATGAGCACCACATCTAGTAAAGTGTCACTGACGAAGGCAAAAGTGTTGCAGAGAGGAGGGACGTCCAGGTCTAAAGGGCTCTCTCCTCCAGATGAATGCCTGCTCAGAGCCTCCTATCCTGGGTTAGCCTCCTCTCGGGTGTGTGTGTGTGTGTGTGTGTGTGTGTGTGTGTGTGTGTGTGTGTGTGTGAATGAAAGTGTCCTGTGTGTTTCAAGGATAGTCATGGTCAACCAGTTCACCAAGTTACTGTCATCTATCTGACATCTATCTGATCAGGCTTGTGTCTGTGAACTATCTAGCAGCAGTCGCTCAATATAACTTCAAGAATAACCCTGCTGCTACGGTTACACTTGTCATCTCCGATCTGATTCTAAAGATCAGATCTGATTCTAAAGATCACATATTTTATCTTGACCATTTCCATATCTGGTTTTGAAGATCTGATGGCAATGTGAGCAAAATCTGATCTTTCTGAGCCCAGACCTGTCACTTATTCTGCATTCACATCTTATGAGAAGAATCTGAATAATGGCATGACATCAGGTTGCTTCAACTTGAAAGCGTTCAGATGTTTTACTCGTTGGACCTCCCACATCCAAAATCATTTGTATTTATGAATTTAAAATCAACCATAAACGAACTGCAGCAGATATAGCTCACTTTTTGATTGTATTACTGTGAACATAACTGATCATTTGGATATGTATTACCTTGGATTGCTGACATCAGTGGATTCAATGCCATGTCTGCCGTCTGTTTCACACACCTCCACAATTCATGGCTCCAAGTCGGAGCTATCAGAGCCTTCAAAACATCCCACATGTCCTATTTGTAATTACCACTATGAGGCTGACGTGAATGTTTCTTCCCAGTCGGCAACTCGTATTTACGGTAAATCCAGCATTAATATGTTGCGTGTGATCTGATGATTTAAGTTGCATTGAAATGACAAGTGTAACCGTAGCTTCAGTAACACTGATGGTACAGTTATTAGTGGAATTCAAAATATAGACATGTTGGCACTCCACTGAAAAGCAATGATTTTAAAAACTCTACTGCCGCCATTTGCTTATCCAGCCCCAAAAGTTATGGAAACAATATGTATGAAAATGAGTCAGCGAGTCAAAATCCTCTCCTCTGCGAAGTGTTTTGTCCCATAAGCAGCCCGCTGTTCCCAAACTGATGAGAAGCTTATCCTGGTTTTGTGGGCCAATAGACTGCCATTTTGGTTCCTTCTCAGGGCGTCCCTACTTTGCGATGCAGAGCTGTTTAATAGTTTCCCACTGCAGTTGGCATGGTTACCAGTGCAGAACGGCAGCGATTTAAATCTGCCAGCTGAATCTCGCCGAACCTGCTATAATCTTCGGACAATCTCTGTATTAACATCCAACTTCTGCCCGGCTCGCCCTCTATAGTTCATTCTCCCGCCTGCTGCACACCTCAGACCAGCACAAAGAGGGCTTTTTTTCTATAACAGGATAAAGGCTTGTAAAATGGGGGTTCCAACATCATTACCTATCAAAGCCCCCTTATTGCCCCGACCCAACACGAGGCATTCGTCTTTTTAGCTGCTCGCTGCGACACGCGGCTGGGATGAATACCCGAGGCCGTAGTGAGGTTTTGATACGGGGAATGAGAATGGGAATAACAAGGTGGGACAAGGGGCTCTGGCGATGGCTTACTGGCCCCCTATGTAAATCCCTGGAACGTGGGGGGAAATGTAGCAGGCAATGTGCTAGCGTAAGCCTTTTAGCGCCTGCTGGCCCTGATTAAAACAGCACATTAAGATGCCACAGGCGCCTGAAAGACATCGGCCAAGCCCGGGACTAAACTCTGGGTTATTTATTAGCCGGCCCTGCTAACAAGTATCGACTGCCGTGAATTAATGTGCTCTTTCCTCTTTTGCTACTGTTGATGTGTTTAGTGCAACAGCCATTTGTAATGGTGCTGGCCGCTCCTGATGACCTCATCTTACATTAAGCTGTAGTAGTAGTAGTGTGTGTGTGTGTGTGTTGTAAGGGGGGGTGGGGGTGGGGGGTTATTCTACTGATATGTTCCAGTCTCAATCACAGAAAATGTGAGGACTACATTGTGTTTATCAGTCCTTTTCGGACAGGATTAACCCTAAACCTCCATTCTAAATCATAGTAAGTATGAACACTACATTGTATTTATCAGTCATATAGGTTTCTGTAGGTGTCGCTCTTTTCTTTGTCTGTTCAGCCATGGTGGCTATCTCTGCTAACTACCCAGTTCTTCGGTTGTCACTAGTTCACCAACCGAGATTGGACAGAAGCTCGGCCTCGTCTCTCCTGACTCAACCAATTAGATCTGTCGCAGGCTTGCAGCGGCTCAGAACGTCTCATAACTGGAGAGGGAATTGTGGTAGCTCAGTGGCACTTTCTGGCATAGGTGACATAGGCAATTGCCTAGGGCAGCAAATGCTTGGGGGGCGCCGTGCGCCTAGGCACGACGGATCGCCCTCAGGGTTGCTGTCACCCTTCCAGTGACTGTAGCTGGAGCCGAGAGGAGCCTCTCTCTCTGTCCAGCGTGACACAGGATCGCCTCAGTGATCTTGCTGTCATCAGTATCAACCATGTGGTTGCTGGGAAGATTTCCTATGACGAAGTCATTGATGATTTTGCGTCAAGGAAGACTAGGAGCGTCAGGTTTTAGATGAGGAGGGCGAGGTGAGATGTGTAATGGCGCCAGGAAATAATCTCGCCTAGGGCGCCATAAGGGCCAGAACCACCACTGTGGTATAATGTCATTTTTCAACGCCACTCAGTCCCTCCATTCACATGTAAAGGGTGATTTCAAGTCATTGCTTTTATAATGCAGAGGATTATCCACTGTTCATTTGAATATGTTAACTGCTCTCAACCTGTCAGCCTCAGAATAGTTTCACCATGCGTTCATATTTCCAAACAGTCGCCCCTGAATTTTTCTGTGAGAGTTTCAAGTCATAGTTGTGTCACTTAATGTTCATTGGGAAACTTTAAGAACCATTCTGCTCTGCTAAAAACCTCAAAGAGCATTGCTAAGAAGAGGAAAAATGACCCTCACAGACCTCCATCTGTTGCTGCCCCATCTCTCCACAGTCGCTGTACTGCTCCCATCGGTATGGCAGCATCTGACGAGCTGAACTCCGGGGGTCAGAAAAGAAGTCACCGTCGATAAACTTCAAGTTGCCTTTACTTAGTTTCTGGGAGTTGGGCCAGGCTGTTTAGAGCAACAGAGGTGGGGGACTACAAAGATGGACCCTCCATCCCTCCATATGGCAGGTTGAACGGGGTCGCTGCTGGAAGAGAGAGGGACCGTACACCAGCAGCTCTTGGTATTAAGGAGCTGGTTGGTACACTACAGTGAAGGCTTTGTCTGAAATATCACTTTGGCTCAGGCTTGTGCTGAGGCAAGAAATCCACAGGGAGTTAGGTGGTGTAAGCATCTAGCCAAAAGAGCCAGGGCTTGTGTATTTTATGTGGAAGAAAAAAATGATTTTTGTCTTATTTACAATAGATTTTGGTATACATTGAAATTGGCACTTGTTTAACACTTAAAGGTAACCTGGCTCCCCCAGGCTCATTTACCGCAAACTGAGCCTGGACTTCTAGCCGCCCAGACCCATTTCAGTGGGTGGGAGTACTTGCCTTGACAGACAAACTCCTTCAGCGTAACAAAACATGTGACGCCATCACAGTGCAAATAATCATAAAGTTAAGTTCAAGTTAATTTATTTATATAGCCCTTTATCACAAAGCATGTCTCAAAGGACTTTACAGAAAATGAGTCAAACTAGATCTACCTAAGCAACAATCAAGAGTTACAAAATCATGATAACAAACAAACAGTAACTCAGAACAAGTTAAACAGTAACAGTAGATCTAGAAATACTATTTGTTTATATTTACCATTTGTAAGTGACGTGTACCTCGTCTACAACAACCCCCATGAGGTTTTTGCGAGCAGATTTTGCCACTTTTCATTCAGCAACCAGGCCTCTGGACTGCTGAATACCAGCTGGCAGCGTCCTTGTTGTATGTCCCAATCATTGTGAACACTGATCTGCATGGCGGTGATCCCCAGCTTTGAAGCCTCTCGTATCTGGTCCTCCATTAGCGCAATGAGTGGCGAAACAACAATGAAAATTTGATTCAAGCTGGGGAACATCTTCATCACCAACTTTTGCCAAATCCAGTCGGATGACCGCCGAGAAAGTCCTCTAGTGCATACTGTTGTTCTTGTTTAATTGTTGTTATTGAGTCTATTTCTGCTATAACTGCACTTATGTCTGTGTTTATTCTACCAACGTTAACGATACCGCTCATTGCTTCGGGAGACGCCATTATTACTGTTTTGCCAGTGTATTTCACGTCATCAACTACGGGAGCCAATCAGGGGCTGCGTTCCACTGGGGGACAGAACAGCAGTTAGAACGCAGTCCCTGATTGGTCCGGTCGCATTGCAATTTCTGGAAATCGATGTGGATACAAGGAAGGCCAGTCTGTATCGCAAAAGTAGAAAATATTTGTAATATTCTTTTTTGCGACTGGCTTCCAGGCTAACTTAAAGGGGCCATGTCAGTTATTTTTAATGATTTGTTTTCAAATATACCATGGCTTAGGATAAGAATAATGTTCTTCATGGTGTTTGCAAATAAATGTAGTTTAGTTAAACATTGAATTGAATTAGTTAAATTGAATGAATTTGAATGAAGTCACAATACTGGACCCTGATTGGCCGACACCAGACGCTCTAAGTGGAGGATGCTGAGGCTGCTGATGGATTTCAATAATTATTTAGTGAGGTTAGCCAATCAGGACCAAGTCCAGCTGTGATGCATTTACTGGAGTTAGTCTGAAACTGCCTGGAAAAAAGGGTGGATTTTTGAAAATGCAATAACTTTACATTTAACCACTCAAACAAAATCTAATTTTAACAATGTGTTCATATTTGACCAAACATGTATATAAACAGAGGACATTTTGAATTCCTTTAATATGGGACCTTTAAAAAGTATTTACTATACAACCCTTAATGCTGACATCCTCTTGTTCAGGACAAATTCAGATCCAAGTGTACCTTATAAAGTCAGATCAAGAGACTATATAGCTGCTCAGAAGCCCAAAAGAGCATATTTCCATTTGTTTCTATGTCGTACAAGTGAATAATTAATCTTAAAAATATGACAATATGTTGTTATTGTATACAACACAATATATAAAATCAAAATGTATACTGAACATATATGAGAACAAAATACATTGGCTTATATTGAACCCAGTGGAGAGGTATGCATTTTCCAAGCAAATGTATCTGAAGAGTCTTATGTTATTCTTGATAGAAATTAATGGACAAAACCTCCCGGAAGAGGAAGCTGTTCCATCTTTGAGTACGAAAACAAAACAATCCATTTGAAACCTGTTTGCCCCCAAATAGCACAAACACCTATTATGTGACTAAGTTCCCTGCAAAAAGTGGCGTCTTCAAAGTAACATGTAAAGGGCAGTTGGCATCTTTACAAACCCCTGAATGTCACCCGTTCCAGTGGATTGACAAAATAATATGCACCCATCGCTTTACGCCTGTGCATGGAGAAATAATAGAGAGAAAAAACATAAAGGAAAGGACGTGGGGCGCATTTGGGCTTTTTCCCCCCTCTCTTTTTAATCAGAGGAGGAAGACTGACATGTCCAATCATAACAAAACATCAGCCGGTAAATGGGCCTTCGCAATCACTGTCAGCCAGCCTCCATTAGAAAGACCCCCTTTCCTGGACATCAATCAACGCTTTATGGACTGATTCCTTCATTCATTATTTAATTATAGCTATTTCATTATTTATTTAGCCACTGAATACTTTTTTTTTTATGTGAGGCTTAATCACTTCTTTGTTGGCAATCACATTTTTACTTCTTCTTGTTTATGTCAAATTTTTCTTTCATCCTTTTTTGGTAATAACTTTGTTCCACTGTCTCATCCCTGGTGACTAACAACTCAAAAAGAAAAGGAGCACTGAGTGGTATCACCACCTACAACCACTGTGATGAGTACAAAGGGAAGTGGTCAAAGCAGACTGTCAGACTTCAGATGCTCTAAATGCGATCAGCTAAAATAGGATCTGCTCTCTAATTTTGAGTCGAGCACATTTGATGAACGTACAAAAAACAACATCCCTAAAAGTGGCAAGCCCTCTGCAGAAATCACATGCAAATAGCCAACTGTGGAAATCTTGAATTATTTCCTGAAATTAAGCCCATTAGCCGTGAAATTATTTGCTTTCATTTAAGACGCCATGCAATCCAATTTGAGATGGCACAGTACATCTCTTTCCAATTTCCCACTGATCCCGCGGAACCGAACATCCACAAAAGAAGCGGCGTGGGTCACCTAAGTATAGAAATAAGAGATATATCCTACTGAGAATCAGATTGGAACGGAAGATTAGCGAGGCTTTATCATGATATCCATTCAAATCCCCCCCTCACATAACCAGCCAGCTCTGTTTCTTAGAGTTAACACTTGAGGAAACTTTTGCAGAGGAACTTTAATGAGCTGCCAAGCAAGATGCTACATGGAAATGATCAGGTACATACAGCTGATTCTAAAATCTTGATGGATTTAATGGACATGGACTATTACTGTGATTTACATAAACATCAGAAAGGCTTGTATCACTGCAGTCGATGTATGGTAGCAGCAAGGAGCGTTACAGCTGCAGCAGAGCCTATTTGCTATTTCATCTCCTAACTTTCACCGGCATTTCATCCTATTAGACTTAATCATGTCGATGATTTGGATTATGGTGGGACAAAAAGGATGAGGAATCATTTGAGGCAGAACTCTGTTTCACTTCAGGTCATATGGAGATTGGAGTTTTCACCTGTAGCAATTAGGGTTACACTGATATGACCGGTTTGCCGATATATGGGGCCGATATTGTCCTTTTATTAAATATCAGATATCAGCCAGTCAGTGGCAGAAACAGTCTTCAATAAGGATGTTTTTGTAAATGAATTCTTCACTTAAAGACATTATGTATCCCAAAGTTTCCCTACCGTTTAATAGATGAGGTGGGTCACCCTGCCTTGAAGAGCTGCTAACCCTAAAATAATTCCATCAGTCTGGGTTTCAATGGAGAGTTTTAGTGTCCCATGATGGTCTAAATGCTGTTTCAGAGGCTTTTCCACCCTGTTACTTACTAGTAATTTTGGCATGAAAATTGTCAAATTTAAAGATACTGAATATTGGCACAAAATAGTGCCGACTTCGGTCTGAAAATATGGGTATCCGCCTTCAAAAACTCAAACCCTAGGTTGACTGAATGCAGATCATTTCTCAGGTGGTAAAATCAAAATGGTCGCCAACACAGGATGTTTTGTTCAAATGAATAAAGAGACAAAATGAGTGCACGCATCCAATACACCTGCAAAGCGTAGGCAGATATGGGGCAGTAAGCCACATCCTGTGACTGAGTTTCTATGCTGGATGTGCCTTCAGACTACAGCAGTGGTCTCCAACCATCCAGAGCCATGTGTGTGTTTTCACTCCAACACTACAGCAGCTGACTTCACTGGTTAGCTCCTCCTGTCTGGTTGAAGGTGTGCTAATCGGGGAAGTCAGCTGCTGTAGTGTTTGGTTGGAATGAAAACCTGCATACACATGGCTCTGGATGGTTGGAGACCACTGGACTAAAAGGTAATGACGGGGTTAAAGTTCGATAGAATGCAAATACATACTGTCAACCACCTCCACCCCCACCCCATCCACTCTGACTCCCACATTAGTGTGATTGCTCCTGTTCGCAGGAGGTGAAAGGGCTGTCCATCTCTCTGTCTGTAAGCTGTTAAGGAAATGAGGAGTGTGCGGTGTTCTGGTTATGCATCTCATCCCAGAAACTCCAAAGCACCTCCCTGTTCAGTCAGTGATGGACGCTGCAGGGCGACCAGCAGCCAGGCGCCAGGTAAACAGGAGCTGATAGAGAGCTGATGGTCCCATCTTGGTGTACAGGGAGGATGGAGATACAGTAGTTTTTTTTTAAATTTAACCAGGGAAAGTGGACAGAGCTCCGAACTCTTTTCCAGAACATCCCTGCTTCACATTCATACAGTTACACACATTCATACTGGGGATTGGGGGTTCAGTGCCTTGCTCAAGAGCACTTTGACAGTAGTTGTTGAGTGAGAGGAGAGCGTTGCTCATTCACTTTTCCCACCCACATTTTCCCAACCAGTCCTGGGAGTCGAACTGGCGACCTTCTGGTCACAAGCCTCCACAAAGTAGCTTATAGCTAAGGTTTACAAGTTACTGTAGCTTGTGTAGGGGAATGGGGTAACATATATAGGAAATGTAGGGAAAGAAGGCTAAAAGTGCGCCTCTTTAATAAACTGAATACACTTGAATACAATTCATGTCAATCAATATTTCACTAAAGTAGATGGGTACAATGTTGTTCCCTTTAATTATATACAATGCAGTATAAAGAAGACATAATAAAAATAAAAAAAGAATGCCAAAATGATCCTAAACCAGCCCAATATTGATCTGCCTGCCCAACAACATTTTGTTCTGCCCCACACGAAAAAAGTTTTTACCCTTTTTTGCATTTCATCCTGTTCACATTGTATTTGTTGAGTTGTAAAACAGTCATGCATGAATGTGACCTATGTGAACCCTGTGGGTTTTTGATCAGAAAACAAGCGAGTACGCAGCCTGTAGAAAAGCAGTAGAAACTGTTGGCACCATGCAACCAGTAGTAGAAGAAAATCTCAACCAACACAAACCAATGTGTCAACAAAAAATAAAACAACCAATATGGTAAAAAAGTCACCAGTGGAGGGGTGGAAGATGGACACAGAGAGGGGAAAACATCTCCATCCTCTTCTGTAAGGCCTGCTGCCAGTTTCCAGCAGTGGGAAAGAAGTTCAAACAAATGTTAGTGATACAAATTGGGTGTTTATTTGCACATGCAGTATTTTATAGTTCAATAAAATTAACCCTGAAAAGGACCAAAATGCTTATAAAAATCTGATTAAGGGGGTAAAAAATGCCTTCTGAAAAGAGATAATGTCTTACCCTGGTGCACTGTATCACAGAAAGCTCTCCATCACTCTCCATAAGTAATTATAAAGGAATGAAATCCAAACTAAAGGAAGTTGTCCCATGGGAGAGGGCATGGCTCGGTTAATAGGATTCTCCCTAGCACAAGATTAGAGTTATCAATTTGCCTTGTGTAACATTAATGAATCCTCACTAGCCTACCACCTGATAAACCAGAGCAGGGTTGACTGCCTGGCGAAGATAATCAAAGTCTGGATCATAACACTCAGGGGAATCAAAGTTACTGCAGGTACAGATACAGACATATTAATTGAGACAGTGCAGTAAAACACTGAATTCACCAACTGAATTGGCTCTGAAGAGATACTCAGATGTTTTTGTTCGTTTTTTGGCATACATGAAGCCTTTTGTTCCACAATGAGATATCAACCATTTCCAGTCAGTTGTTATATACTCAACTCTGTTCCGGCTGTACAGTTATATATTTATACCTATTTATACCCTGTTTATCTTCTTTTTTTTTTTTTACGTGAAGTATGTCGTGGCCACAACTAACTGTCTCGTGGGAACGAGATCTGTATATCGTGGCCACGGCATGGAGAACCCATTATGTTGTTCATTGTTGACCAACTGGGATAGTCTACCTGTAGTAGGTGGCATCACTGTATGTCCTTTCAGCACCATGGAGGCCTGGAGAGCGACAGACAGAGAGGGGGTAGCAAGAGGGAGGCGCTGCTTCATTCACTAATAATAATAGGCAACTTTATTTCTGATAGAAAATATGTTCAAAGACTTACCATTTTACTAATCCGACATCCTGTACGGAACAACTTCACCTTCCTATTCCTGAGTGCTGCGAAAGCTCCAACAAGTTCATCTTCGGATTTTTATAAATAGGTTTACATCAAATCACCAAATCGTACGTCGGATTAGTAAAATGGTAAGTCTTTGAACATATTTTCTATCAGAAATAAAGTTGCCTATTATTATTAGTGAATGAAACAGCGCCTCCCTCTTGCTCCCCCTCTCTGTCTGTCGCTCTCCAGGCCTCCATGGTGCTGGAAGGAGGCACACTGATGCCACCTAATATGGGTAGACTATCCCAGTTGGTCAACAATGAACAACATAATGGGTTCTCCATGCCGTGGCCACGACATACAGATCTCGTTCCCACGAGACAGTTAGTTGTGGCCACGACATACATCACGTTCCCACGAGTTAAAAAAACAAAACACCACTTCACCTCCGGGGCTCCGTATTCCATAGCTTCTGATCAGTGCAATCATTCAGTATCTAACAGAAAACCATGTGCATGCTGTTACGAAAAGAGACCTATTTCCTTCTTTTCTATTATTATTAGTTTTTAGTATTAGTATTATTTTATATACTACTTATACTTTGTTTATACTAGTTATACTTGCATACTTTCTTTTATATACTACTTCTAATAGAGACCATTCCCTAAACTTCTACTTAAATTTTTTCCATACTACTTTTATAATGTTGTATTGTTATGTTTAATGTGACCTACATGAGCAACCCACCAAGTGTAATTCCTTGTATGTTCAAACTTACTAGGCCAATAAAACTGATTCAGGTTGAATAACGTGACACCCACTCTAACATACTGACTGAGAGTGAAAAATACAAAATCACAAAATAAATAATCTTATCTTTAAAAGAGGAGCAGGTCACTAAAGTCTATAGTTCACAAAATTATAGCATTGTAGAGAAATTGAATGATGAAATAGAACAGAACTGTTCACATGTTCTTTTTTGGTGTTTTTTGCCTCGTTTAAAGAAGGGAACATGTTAATCCTCATGGAGGAATTTTATTTACGCCTGATCTCTGAAGCAGTTTTGTCATGACTGGTTTTGTCAGAGGGACAGAACCAACAGGGAAATTATGCATTTGTCTATATTTTTTCGTAATAACAATAAAATATATATTATGGAAAAATGTTTGAGAATCATAAACATATGAACTTTGGTTTGATGAAAGTCCAAAGTAAACCTGTTAATGTCGTCCCCATACACTGTCGTTCCACTTCAACACAGCTTGAAATATTCAGAGGAAGAACATTACCCTGTGAGCTTATTTTCATCACAAATACTTTCATGTTTTATTTAACACAGTTCATTGTTTTGGAATTCAAAGCCACCATCAGGCCTTTTGATGTGTGAACAAACGGATGTTTTTGTTGGCTTTGATCCTAATTGCACATGTACTTCATGGGATAGTACTGCATTTAATCTCTCTTAATTGCAAATATGACTGGAGTCTTACAGATTTGCGTATTGTAATTATATATAAGTGGCCATTTTTGTCTGCAAAGTTCATCCAGGGGTCATTATGTGGTAGTTTATATTTGAGATCTGGATGTTGGGCATAAAAACCCTCACACTCATTTGGACGAACAGAAAGCACATTGGCCCTTCTCCACTACCCACAACAGAGTTTAATTAAAATGTATCTTAGGTTACATTTAACATTTTATGCTTTCAGCTGATGCTCTTATCCAGAGAGAGACATAGGGCATGGCGTTCACACCAAGTATGTTTGGAACAGTTAATTCAATCTCTGGAGCGTTTCCTCCTTTAGCTCAGTTCGTTTGTCCAGGTGAGAACAATCCCATTTGAACTTGGGTGGCACAGACGCCTGAAAATGCAGATCTCAGTCCTCTTCCAACAGAACTGTGGTGCGGTTCATTAGGAGTGAGAACGTAATCCAAACAAACTACAGGAAACCACCCCAAAATGCAAGGTTTTATGGGTATAAGGAGACAGAGGTTGACATCTGATAGCCAGCAGTTCCTCATGCTTGGAAAGCCTAGGAAAACAAAATGAAGTGAGGGCAAACCGCAGTCTGAAGTGATGCTCATATTCAGCTATTTATTCATGTGCTCTTAACTGGTATGAACACCAGAGAAGAAGAGCGCAGACAAGTCCATCGTGCTTAGTTAAAGTTACAGGGAGTGGAATCGGATTTGTTTAGCCAAAATCTCTAACCTGGCAGGATGACAGGTTACCAAAACTCTGTCCAATAAATTATCTAGTTGTGAGTCATGTGACTTTTGTTTACAAGCCCTGGTTCGCTTGAAATTGGGCACCTAAATGAACCAAATCAACAAAGTAAACTTTTCCACTATGGTTCGGACCAAAGCAAGTAGAGTAAGTAGAGGGGAAATCAGTTCGTGGGAAGAGGCTGACGTGAAGTACTTCTTGAAGAGATGAGTTACCCTAGTGTGCAATCGTATTCCCAAATTCAGTAAAGTACCTTCTAACCTATTCCTTCATGGTGACTCAGTTTGTATCCTACTGTGCACAATGGCTTAAAATGAATAGCTAGTGTGTTTCCCGTGTTTCAAGCTTGAGTCTAAATGCACCTGATCAGTGTTAGACCTGATGACTAACTGGTTTGAATGATGCAAGCCATCAATGTCTTGATTATTACCTCTTTATTGAAAAGGATACCTTATTATTGTCAACAGGGTTCTCACCGTGGCCCTGATGTAAAATGCCATGCCTTTTCCATGACTTTCCATAACTATGTCGGAGTGCTTCCATTACCTAAAAATGTTCTTCTTTCCTGGTTTGTTAAAGTTACAATCCACGATTGATGTGTCGCCCCATTTCAAAATGCCTTACAAATGCAGATTGTAGGTTTCCCTGCTCCTCAGTTTTTGTCACCGTCATTTTCTCCTCCTCTTTCTTCCTTCTCTCGTCCTCTTCTTTATTTACTGCCTCCTTCCTCTTCCTCCTCTGCTCCTCCGTAGCTTCTTCTGGAGCTATTAAAGTCATTTTCTCTCCTCTTACATCTTCCTCTCCTCTCCTCCTCTGCTCTCATCTCATTTTCTTTATTCTTCCAGTCCTGCTTGTCTGTTTTTTCTTCTTTGTTTCATGTACATTGTTTTTGTACATTCTGGTATATTCCTGTAAAATGACCCATTTGTAAAATTCCCTGATATTCCCTTACTTCCCCAGATAATTTACCACATTCCCAGAGTTTCCCTGTCTGGAATACACCTCTCTAAATTCCATGATATTTCAGGACCCCCATGTTCTGTGGGAAGCCTGTATGGAGCACACTGCACAGTTTGCACCAAGTATAAGTTAATCCTTCCAAATATGAAGTGTGATGTTCTCCATACTCCTCCAGGGTATGGGGTATGAGTGTTTTTAATAACAACAACTAAAGTTAATTACTTTCACACGAGCCTCCATGCATCATGTCTCCACTCCTGTCAATACACATCTAATGCACCTAATTAACTGGTGTCTACTGCCGTATAACAGATATCGTAACACTCAACGCCGACCGGGACCTGAGCTTGCCAGATGATTAAGTGTTATTGTATTGCCTCACATTGGATCATATAAAGATCTATCACGCAGTGCTGAGTGCACTACCCAACACCCACGATATACCCTGGCTGTATTTGCGCATGAAAAATTTGTTGTTTATGAATATGAGGTAGCAACTTTAATCGTTTTGTCTATTAGCCGTGTAGTCAGTGCAGTGTGTGTGTGTGTGTGTGTGTATCTGAATATCGGGCCAGTTTCTATGATGTGGAATTGTGATATCTGATATGAAAGGGTATGAAACTTCCATACGATATATGCAAATGTCATGTCAGGTGCCAGGTGTCAGGTGAGCTTGAAAAGGAAATCTCACTCATTCATGTCTCTGGTGGCTTCAGCTTGTAACAGAGATCTAATACCAGCAGCAGAACTGACCTGCCCCCACACGTATGATTTACAGTGCCTTCAGAAAGAATTCTACCCCCTTGACTTTTTACACATTTTGTGGTGCAGGTCTAGAAAGTCTGGAAAAGTCTGGAAAACAATGTTGATAGTTTCCAGGTCTTGACACTCTCAGCTATAGAGTGATATGGCCTCGTTGACAGTCGTATGGCCCAGCCACTATCAATACATCATACTGAACACTGACCAAATTCTTCAAATCCAGTCAACAAATTAAAGGGGGGAAAAATCACCCTATCATACTATTACCCTGTTATATATCATCAATCTGTTATTTTGTAATTACGTGTTTTGTGTCTTTTTTAAAACGTTTTTTTTTTTTGGTGTACCCACTTTCCCTCAACCTGCCTCGTCTGCTTCTACTTCAGTTAAATGATTTCCAAAATTTCCCAGAATGCCTTTAGAAGGAGCATAAACGTGTTGCTTTCAATCAAATGTGGGTGTATGAGCATATAAATATAGCTGGCTACCCAACTAGTTTGTGAACATTGGGGTGTATCTATGATCGCAGCCATGCCCCTTACTCAAAACACAACATGCCTTCTGGTCTATTGAGGCTACTGTGGGTGGAGAAACTGGTATCTCTGCCTCTTCTATGATTTACATCATGATTTACTCTCCCTGTATGGTTGCTGAATGTCGGTGCAAAATGTTGGCTCTAAGCCCTTGCTCTTTGATTCTGAGGGACTGACACCAAAACCTGATATGGAGTTGTTGGGGTGTGTGTGTTTATTTGTGTGTGTGTATTTGTGGTGGAAGGGTATTTCAAGTTGTCTACAATGCAATCAGAATGCTGTAATCCTGTTACATGCACTCTGTAGCCTCTGTAATTGCAGCATCCACCGTTTTCCTTCACCTTGTACATCCTGACAGTGTGGCATCGGGCTGAAAATTGAGCTGTATGTAATGCAAATGTCCAACAACCCTCCACCCATCCCTCCTCCTTGAGATATGATTAGGAATTTGCATAAGTAACACATGGGGGAGGATGTCAACCAGAGCCTCCAGAGAGGCAGGATTTCGTTTATGGTTGATCTTATTGGATTTTACGGGGGTTTTAAACAGCAATAAAATACAAATCAAACACACAGTTTCGGGAAATAGTACCCTACTTATCTTCCTTGGGAGTTTTGCTGAGAATCACAAACTTAAAGTGATAATCTGCATCATTTTCATATAGATGAATGTCCATTTTGCTACTCTGTATCCCAGGAAAAATCCTCTGGTGCACAGGAAGTGATGCGTTTTATGTTTCCGGTTTGTTTGAAATAAATAGAAGAAGAACTGGGTAGTTAGCATGAGCAGTGATAGCCACCATGGCTGAACAGACAAAGAAAAGAGCGACA
>OMLI01074477.1:0-14808 GCA_900302605.1 Rondeletia loricata | reverse complement strand
GGGTTTATCCAGTACAACCCTACTGTAATATCCCTCTCTATGTGGTTGTCGACAGACTGTTCTTGCTGACAGTCTGATCACATCCTGCATTGACATTCTCAGTCACCTGAGGAAGAGTTGCTCTTCTGTTTTTCCTTATATATCATATCGCACTAATGCACGAGCATCACGGTCATCAAATGTGCGCTTTCGACCACAATTTCCAACCCTATTTACTGATGTCTTTCCCATAGATCTAAATGCAGATGTCACTTTAGTCACTGTTCCTATTGAAACACGAGCCAGTTGAGCAGTCTGACTGAAGCTCCTGCCATCCGTGCCCCAACAATGAACCCTCTTTCAAAGTCACTTAGATCTTTTCAGAAATCGAGGTCAAGTGGGCCTGCTCAGCATTTTTATACATGCCACAGAGCATGATGGGATGTTAATTGCTTAATTGTATCATGCAGCACCTGTATGGAAACATCTGCATTCGTTGTTTCTCCACTCATGTATTCAGGTTTTTCCTTTAATTTGTCACCCGTCTGTATATATATGTGGAATATCTGAGCTAAATTATAACCTAAGTGCTGTCTGTATTTTTATCAGGTCCCGTTCTCCTGACCGCAGACGGAGACGCTCACGTTCCTTGTCCCGAGACAAGCGCCGTTCGCGCTCACGCTCCAGGGAGAGGAGGAGGAGACATCGCAGCCGATCCGGCTCCCGCGGCCGAGGCCACCGTCACAGCCATGAGCAGGGCTCCAGACACAAGTAAAGACACAACTAGCTCAGGCTCTCACACTTTGCTCCCACAGCGCCTTGCTCACAAGCAAAAGGCCCTCGTTTATTTCTAAATGTGGGTGTTGTGAAGCCCTGTGAGACTTTAACTGTGATTAAGGGCTATGCAAATAAACTTGTCTTGAAATAAACACTCCTGTTTTCTACTTTCCTCTTTGCTTTCCTGCTGCATTTTTGTGTTACTTCCCTAAATGTGTCGCCCACTGTTGTTAACCAGGTCGTCCAGGGACCGACAGCACTCGTCCAGAGACAGGTCACGGGAGCGGGAGCGAGAGCGAGACCGGAGGGACGGCATGAACGGCAGGTCGGACTCCCGCCGGACGGACGACAGGGACATGGGGGACCTCTGAAGACCAAACTCCATCCACCACAACGCACAACCTCCTCCTGTCTCTCTCACAGATCTGTCCATCCTCGCATCTCCATGAATGATAACCCAATGTTATACAGACTGTCCTTGCCTTGTATGAATAACCTCATCGTTCCCCCACCTGACCCCTCTTGTTTGACTTTGCTTTAACAGCTATTGCAGCCAACCCAGTGTGTGTACATAACTGCATACTATCACCTGAAATATTATATGCATTCTCTTTTCTAGCATCCAGATATAGGGTTGTTTTTTTATTTGGGATGGGGATTAGGTATTGGTCAGTGATGGAGTGTATTGTAATACCCACACATCTGTGATTTGGTGACTGTTTATATTCAGTACATGCTATGTCTTGTTATATTTGTAAAAAGTACCCTGATTCCAATAGAAAATGTTCAGATTTACCTTGAATCAAGCATAAATTGATGGTCTGTTGGAATGAACCATAAAATGTAACGGATCCATATTCTTTTGTTATTAACTGTTGGTCTTTTGATACAGAAGTACTGTCTGTAAATATCTTTTGGGCCTACTGATTGTCATGTTCTGAATAGCTTTATCCTAGCAAGGCTGTAATTTCTCCACCTTTCACCAGCTTGTGGTAAACGGCAGTTGATGTTGCACGGCACGAGTGCAGTTCATGAATGTCTTTCTCCACATATTTGTCTCCAAACTATTTAATTTGATAAAGCCTTGTTATGTATGCTTCAAGAACTCGCAAATTTGAAAATCAAAAGGTTTTGGTTGCTAGTATTAGTATCTAGCTTGTGTCCCTCGACTTCTCCCAATTCTCAACTAATCAAGTTTTTTATTTTAAGCTGCCGATAGTGAAGGAAATATATCTGCTTGAGAGCTTGGCCAGTATAAGTAAATGCTTTTTTGTTCTAGAATGAGTTTGTTCCCATCCTGTTTTTTTGTAATGAACAAATATTAACTTAGTCTTGGCACGTGACGCAATAGGTTAAAAGAAATTACTGTTCGTTTTTTTTTTTTGTAATTAGAAATTTGCCACATTGGAAATCCTATCCTAAAACGTACAAAACATACATTTGAGTCAATCTGACGAACCAGTTTTGACAATTTCTTTTGTCATTTCATCTATGTCAGCCTCTAATAGTTGAATGCAAACGCATTTAAATGGATGCATTGCTGTACCTAATGTGTGAAGTCTGTAGACTTGTCATAACAGTTTGTTTTGCTGAAAAACTTTCTTTAAAGTCTCAATAAAACTCCCAGCCTTTACATTTTTATTGTGTATTGCCGCCTCCTTGCCCCGGTTGCACAAGACTTGGTGGGGAAAGTATTGTACAAACAAAAGATAAATACATTCATTTAAGTTAGTCTTCAACTACCAGGCAGAAATGGCAGAGGGAAGCAATCATACATGTCAGCATTAAAATAAAGAACAGTATACAACACAAAGTAACGTCTTTCAATGTTAAGAAACTAACATTTAATTTGCACTTGCTTGTACAGAGCAGAATTTGCACAAAACCTTGATTTCTGATTCAAGGCCAGACACTTTGGGTTTGAGATATCAAAATGACCTTCAAGGGATGCTGCTTTTCATGGACATGTTATTAGGAGGTCAAGGCACTGTCAGGGGGACATGGTCTCCTCTGGCAACAAAATAAAATAAAAAAATGAAGCCTTTGCTATTTTGAGAGTCCAATATATCGGAAATTCATGATGTAGACACCTGGATTTCATAATGTGCTGCTCTCCAGTTTCAGATCAACCTTCAATTTCTGTTTCTTCATGACTGCCTCCAACTCTGTGGCTTTTCGGGCATCCTATGAAAAATTTAATCAAATCAGGACAAATGCATATAAATAGTTATTTATATTTATGTATATATATATTCAAGCATGCCATGTGTTAATAAGGTGAGAGGACTACACATAGTTTCACATCTAAACGTTGCACCGGTTTAATTGCTGGTTCAAAAATTATTTTATTAAAAACTAAAGTAACGTTAATTCACACGATTCCTCCAAAAAATAATCCAGCAGGACTGTAACCATAGCAACGTTTGTAGCTAGCACCCATGGGCTACGCTGTAGCAGAACTTTAAAAATAGCAACGTAAACAAATCCGGTAGAAACTAACCGGCAATCAAATTATTCGTGCTCTCCAAATGAAATGAAAAGTAAAACTGGAAAAATCGTCCATGTTTCTTGGTTAAATGAGTGTTTGTCTTCAGTAACCAAGGAATAACGTGAATAACAAAATCGACCGGACTTCTTTACAGCGGAGTGATACGATTAGATGCGAAAGAAGACCTCAGAATGCTTTCATTGGCCAATCAGAATAGAGTATTTGAACAGTTCGGTACCTCCAGCAGCGCTTTCTGCACGGTGATCTGGCTGTACACTCTGGCGCCCTCTTCTGGAATCACAGCGCGTAGCTCCTCCTTGTTGAGGGAGAAGAGCTGTGCGCCTGTCAGCACTCCCAGACACGACACGGTGCTGAGGGACACAAAACACACAGTGAGGAGGACGGTGGTAACATCTGATGTCCTTGTTCACATAAACTGCCTTTGAAATTCATTATGAAACCTCCATTCTAGAGTTATTTCATGTACATAAGTAACTAGCCTATTATTCCACACGCTTGAAACTGACATGGGGGAAACGGCTTGACCTGAGAATTTGCATGTTATTACAGATTGGAAAGTCCGATCAGTATTTGCGGACACAGATACAACGAATGGGAAACTGATCTAGTCGATGTGGTACGATGTTTGTCTGAACGTTTACATCCAAATAAGCTTTATCTTATGGCAACGCTATCCATCCTTAAACAGAAAATGTAACTTGATAGACAGGAAGTCATCCTATCAGTTACCGTTTCCATCTTCTCTATTAAGCTATTCATCGACAGTGGGAGTGACGTCAAAGATTATGTGGCAGGACAAACAGTTCCCTCTCTCCTGGCCATGGCAGGCAGTTCATGTTGGCCTTTTAATGAACTCAGGCCTATCGATGGCCCTTCCAGTGTGAACTGAATGTGGTTAGTCTGGTCTCAGTGGTGTAGTCTAGTTTTCAGTAGTGGGTATACTGTGATGATTGACCATCAAACATCAATAACAATCATGAATTGGTTGCTATATCTCATTAATGGAAAAATATATCAAATAACTGTTTTGGGGAATTAAATCCTATCAAAGTAAGAGTGACAAAGGACCCACATGTCCAAAATGGTGGTATTCCCCTTTAACCCCTTCAGACCTGATTTAATTCCAGACATGGGAAACATTATTTATATTCTTTTTCTTACTCATATTAGATATAATAAGGCTTAAGGGCCCTATATGGGTTTATGAAAACAACAAGACCGTGTGAAAAGCCACGGAACAGCCGGGCACCTATGTAACTTGGAGGGGAATGCGCATACCGCCACAATTGGAGCAACTTGCAGTGTAAATGCCATTGGGAGCTCGCCACTTTCAGGACTGTTCACCGTAAGTTTCGATTCTGTGTTTACACGCCACTGCGCATGCTCACGGACTTGCGCGCTCTCTTTCTTGTTCTCTCTCCCTCTCTCTCTCGCTCTCTGTTTTTCCTCTCTCTGTGTCGATTCAGCTTCATCAGTTTACCCCAAAACCCACTAAAAATAGAGCGTTTCAGAAGCGGAGCGTCTTCAAGCTGAATTTCATTCATGCGCACCTGATGAGACTACGAGTGTCTGAGGTGAGAGAGGGAGATTGATAAAGAGGGATTTCTAGTTTGAAACTTTCGAGCTTTTATTTTGAAGGCTACAAAACGGATGTTATTGACATTTCCGGGCTTTTATTTTGACGGCTAAATGCTTTAATCGGAACTCTTATTTTCTGGTTACTTGAGGTAGCTTAACGAGTATGCGCAGTTCAACAATATAGAGCCGCGGCATCTCTAAAAACAAGTTCTGTCTCAAAACTATGTTGTTACGTATCTTTGTGTATTTTTAAGTGGGTATACGGACATCCTGGAGCTTTCTTAGTGGGTATACGGCGTAGACCTGCATATCACGTAGAATACACCACCGTCTGGTCTGTGAGATTATGGCATCAGTTTTGACATCACTCACGGTTCGCTGAAGCCCTTCCCTCTGAGCCAGTCCGCCACCTCATCTGAGGGCGAGTGGTAGTCCAGGGGGACAGAGGTGTCCGTGGAGCGAGGGATGACCAGGTGTTTGTTCAGAGGGGCCTTCCCATTGGTCAGTCTCTGGAGCAGCTCGTCATTCACCAACATGACTAAGGAGGTGGGAGGCAATACTGATATTTAGAGCCTTTCACAGTCAACTGAATATGTAACTACGACTCGGTGGCAAACATCACACAAGAGTTGGGCTTCACACTGCCGAAGACGATCAGTCCATCCCCCATTTGTCTTTGTCCTTTCCATCTTTGACTCACACATAGAAAGGAGACAGTCTAGGAAACCGTAGCTCCCTACGCTCACGCCTCCTCGCCACACAAGACAGAGATTGTCTCTATGACACAGCGTATATATGTGACACACCCACACATCACAACTTCCCACGCACTCACACACCCAAAAGTAGAGTCTGGTACCTTTATCTGTGTCCTCCGCAGCTGGTATATGTTGACTGTAAGGCGGTAAGGTGCGTGGGCGTTGGAGGGAATGGGCCTCGTGTCGTCCAGGAGGGCTGGGAGGGGCGGCAGAGAAAGTCTTGACCAGGGGAGGCGGGGCTGGTGCCTGGGAATGTGGAGTGGGGAGAAAATAACACTGGAATTCATTCAGGTATGTATAGGTGAGAGGATACCTCTGTGTGTGTGTGTGTGTGTGTGTGTGTGTGTGTGTGTGTGTGTGTGTGTGTGTGTGTGTGTTACCTTGGGAGGTTGCTTGGTGACGGGGCTGTCTATGTGAACAGCAGGCTCCAGGATGTTGAAGGGAACAAAGCCAATCTCGTTGAACCGATTACGACACTTCCACCAGCGCTTGGACGATTCGATCACCTGTCAGAGACGGAGCCGTCACTATACAGTAGTATACTATCGTGTGTAACGGAAACCTGAAAACGTGTTTTCTAGACGAACGTACCATACTAAACCACTTCTAAAAGCATGAATCATGTCATCAGTGTCTACAAATCCATCACCATCTGATTTCTGTGTACTTTGAATCTGGTTGGCGTGTAGGACTCATGCCTGTCTAATATTTGTTTATCATCACTGTCCTGTAATTACTGTGTCATGGCAAACAAACGACGTGACTTCATTACCTCAAGTGTGTCTCCCTGCAGCACGGAAAGCTCACTGCTGTTCCTGGCTACGAAGTCGTAACTGCAGATGTAGAGCGTCTCTTGCTCTGGCTCTGATGGGGGTGCGCTGCTGTTTCTGAGAGGAAAGGAAGCGGAGGCTGTTATCATGCAGTGTCGGGGACAACGGTAATAGTTGAGTGATTTTTCTCCTTGAAGGTGACCTACGTGTCATCACCGATGTGGGTGGCAGGAGGTCCGACTGACTGAGGGAGCTGTGGCGGGTGAGAAAGAGACAGAGATACAGAGATGCATAAACATACAGAGAGACACAGGCACAAACACATACACACACAGGCAGAGGGAAGTAGGGAAGGGGTCAACATACAGGGGGAGTGGACAAAATAACAACATGTGAAAAAGGACTTTAACTTTGAAGTAACTAAAACTCGGCTTTAAAAGAGGTCTGACAAGCAAGTTTTCAAAGCAACATGAGGCAGCTAACACAGTTTGAACAAATACTTGAATTACAGGTTGCACTTATTTGAACAATTATAATGTGGCAAGGGGAACAGTCTAAAAAATCATGACAACATATGACCAAAGCTGGTATTTATGGCAGGGCTGCCATTCAGAAACTGCTTGTGTCAAGGCCAACGAATAAAGATGCATAACCTGGTGTAAGGAGCATAAAACCTGGAGCCCTGAGCAGTGGAGGAAGGAAAGATGGTCTGATGGATCATTTTTTCGCCCTTTTCATACATCCAGACAGGTTTACGTTTGCAGAGAGCCAAAGGATGCCTTCAATCCAAAATGTCTGCTGCCAAATGAGCAGTCATTGGGTCGGATAATGGCTCTGCATGGCCGTATAACAGCCAAGGAATATGAGCAATACATGACCAGCTGCACCCTGTGGTGCAAACACTGTTCCCATATTCCAAGATGATGACGCTCACATATACACTGCTAAACAAATTCAAGAGTGGTTTCATGAACTCCAGGATGAAGTCAAAGTCAGATCAAAACATCACTGAACCTTTATGGGAAGTAGATTTCCACCTCTTTCATCCCTCAAAGAACTGGAGGCTTTCCTGCTTGAAGAAAGGTCCAGTATCTCACTGCACAGTTCAGGACTTGTGTGAGTACTGAAGCTGTTCTGAAGGAAACGGGTAGCCGTACTACTTACTAGATACTTGATATTCATGTATGTCTCTGTTATTATGTACAACCCTGTATGTCTGCATTTAGACACTCCTATTTTACGTGCCCCTCACTTACACACATCTCTCTTTACACACAGTGTCACACGCAGGTATTCCATACCTCCTGTTTTACTCGGAGGGCTTCGTGTTTGTGCTGTGACTCGACCGGATCCTCCCAAACCTGCCCGTCCGCCCTCGAGGCTTCTGGCTTCCAGCCGTCCAAGAACACCGGGGTGTACGGCGCTACAGGCCCTCTGAGCTGAGACCTGAGAGCGGACAAGGAAGAGTCAGTCCTGGTCCTCATCACGCATGGGTGTCACTTTACAGCGCAACCAAAAGCAATGGGTGTTGTGAATAGGGTTCGATCGATATGGGTTTTTTGAAAGCGAATACAGATGCTGATATTTTGGTATTGAACAATAATTTGTGCCGATATTCAAAATCTGGAAATGTGTCAATTTTCATGCCCAAGAAATCCCCCAAGTATTCAGTGTTTCCAACAGAATGTATTGTACTGCAGGTTTTACAGACTGTCAGGGAGGAATCTCCACTATATCAGAGGTGGACGACATTGACTGGCTGATATTCAATATTTAATAAAAGGCCATTATCGGACTGATATATTATCAAACTGATATATCAGTCTCTACTCTGATCTGCGACTGGCACACTGGGTGACCCTCATCATCGCAGGTGATGAGGCCTCAGATGATGATGGTGATGATTGCTGGTACTGACCGAGGGAGTGTCCAGTTGGGACCCAGAGACGTCCACAGCTGCCTCTCCTCCTCGTTGAGGTTGTCTTGTAGCAGGGAGACAGCAGAGTTGGTCAGGGCGGGGCTGGCCACAGAGGCTCCGAGAGCCGGCCCGCATGTCGTTTTCACCATCTGCACACACACACACACATGAGACAACACCAGTGTTAACGCTGTCGAAATACTCAGGGAGGGCTGATAATGTAAGCCTAACAACAGCTGCAGAGTTAGACCAAGTGAAATCCACAATATTGCCTAATACTATGGCAAAAATGGCACTGGTTGATTCAATTGCACATGAAAGCAATTGAAAGACCTAATGGACGCACACACACACACACACACACACACACACACACACACACACACACACACACACACACACACAGAGTTACACACACAATCCCAGAGATATGAAGTTTCTCACATCTGCTGATGTCTGCCTCTTTCCATACAGGCGTGCCAGGATACACACACCAAACACACCCAGTCTACCTTTGAGTCTGTTACTCTGCGCTGATTCATATCTTGATGGAAAAATTCATTCATGTTACACCAAACATCAGAAGGTACACACCTGAACTTCCATGTGTGACGCATAGTTGCTAAATATATTATTTGATAGTATTTCTTATCTTAATTCAAGTATTACAGTGCACTGTCAAGAGTAAAGGTACATGCACTGTGTTGTTGTGAAGATGGCAGGTTTCAGGAGAATGTGTCATGGCATTAACACTAGAAAGGCCAATGGATTGTGGGGGGTCTAAGAGAAGGCCAAATGACGCGGGTACATTTATTTAGAAGAAGTGTTTCCTTGTGTAGCCTTGAAAATCTAACAACACCGGTTTGTACAGAAAGTGGGTCTTGGAAACGTCGTGTGAAAGCTGAGATAGGTCAAAGCTAACATTCAAAACAGCAGTCAGGGAACAGCGGCTTGGCTTTGCTCGTGGTAAAGGAGTTACGGCCTAAATGTTTTTGAGGTATGCATGAAGAACGCATGCCTGCATACAAACTGCAGGAACACTGCCACGCAAACAAGCCCAAAGCAAATGCTGCAATGATCAAGTGTTTTGAGTTTCAATTCTGGCTATCACGCAGGGAACTGCCTTGTGTAAATATTTAATGACGCTTGTAGTTTCTGGCAACATTACTTAATGACAATGAGGCCTTTCCATTATTTTGAGACAACACATGCTTACAATCTCTTTCACGCACGAACCATACTGTCCAATGACTGCCCAGGGACAAACATGACACATACACACATACCTATATCCAGTACATGAACAATTAGCATCAGGTAAATCATTAAAATAATCATACTCTATAATATAACTCCATCACCATGGCAGTCTCCACCTTTATTCTCTGTTTATCTCCTCTCGTACAGTAATTGATATGACATCATGGGACACAACGGTTATTACGTAAGCTAGATGTATATTTTAAGACACTCTTCGTGTCCCACCCTGGCTTTTTATCTACCCTGCTGTAAGAGACGAGACCTCGTGTAGTGTTGTCCCCCACAGAACAGGCTGGTGGGAACGTAAAGGTTGTGACTGACTCACTCACCATATCCAGAGGTTTGAACACATGGTGCACAAGCTCCTCTGATGAAGGCTCGGTGATAGCTGACTTCAGACGGGCCTTGAGAGAAAGAGACACAGAGACACAGAGAGAGAGAGAGAGAGATACACCGTAATTAATATCATGCAAGATAATACAAAATGTGAAGGGTGACCTGGTTAAGTACACACCAGCAGGCTGAAGCAATATTTGAATTTCTGGAAGATATCGATGAAATCCTTCTCTGGCGGGGGACGGGCCTTTGCAGTGAGCAAGTCCTCTGGTATTGAGAAACGGGGACACACAAAATACAGATAAGGAAATCGGTTGGTCATGGTGTTATCAGGCTCTGTGTCCGAACGATAGATTTGTTGTTTCAACCAGTTGTCTGGGTGAATCCACCGACTTCAAAACTGATTCCCTGCGAAATCTCTCCCCTTCTTTACCTTCGGCATTTTGCTTTTTGCTTTTCTTCTTTTTCTTCTTCCTCTGGCTCAGCACCGTGGCAGCCTCAGCGGTCTGCTGTAGCTTGGCCATGAAGCTCTCGATGTCGTCGAAGCAGTGATTGAGGATCCCCTAAGGAGGAGAGAGAACCAGTTAGTCATCCTGTTCAGGCGTGATTGACAACCAGAGCTGATAGGGGAAATGTGTCTGTCAGGGTGACGACAAGGCATATGTACCACTTCTCTCTCCGCTCGCAGGAAAGAGTCATCGGGCCCGCCGTTCACGCCGTTCGCTGTTGTGGACGAGAGGAGAAGATTCCGTTCATCCATTTTCATTCATCGCCCCGGTGTTTCCTGCCTTTGGAATTCCTGCCCCCTTTACCCCTACACACCTACCCCCACCCCACCACCACCACCCCCCAACACACACAATGTAATCTCTGTGCTCCTGAGAGCCTTATACCTTAAATACCTCTCTCTGTGCCTCACTTCTCTCCTTCCCTTCCTCCTACCCTCCCATCCTCTCCTTCCCTCTGTTCAAGCACTTCCACGACAAAGCACTTTATTGACATGGCAAACACATAATCGCATGAGCGTGCACAAAAAACATTCCCGTGAAAATAAACAAGGTCTTTTATCTCTTACCTCTGGGTCCGGGGTAAGGTGGAGGGTTGTGCGGTGGGGCGTTGGGAGCGTGTGCGTTGGGGGGGCTCGGGATTCCGTAGGGGTCGATCATCCCTCCAGTACTCTGGGGAAGCCTGGAGGACGAGAGCAGAGATTTAACAAAGGTTTGAAAGCTGCAGACTCAATTTGACTGCGTTATGTCACTCCAGCGATAACAGCTGTGCCCTCTGTGTAGCAGGACTGTTGATGGTAGCAACCATTCAGTCAGCACCAGACTTCATGGGAAACACCCTACAGTGAAACACACCGAATCACCCTTCTGATTCGTCAGACAGGCTCATCCTCATTCTGTCTGTCTCAAATGGATGCAACCTAGGTGACTAGTTACAACAGGAGGACATCTTTGATCATTAAATCCAATTAGACGATACAATCCACTGTCAACAGAAGTTACGTGGTGCCTCTGAATGTCTGAAACTCAAGCCTGCAGCCCTCATATCAGTATCAGAGTACAGTAAACAACGTGAGTAAGCTTAGGCCTACTCATGGCTAAATATCACACACACAACACAAGGCCTCGCTCTAAATTCTCCTTTGAAACAAATCAACAGTTAAGAAGGGAAACCAAGTCTACCAAAGACAACAAGGACATGTATCAGTCTAGGTCAAAACTTTGGCTGACATTGGTATGTTTACCTACCCTTGCACTCACATTTCTGCAAATACCTCAGGGTACTTACTCAAGCTTTTCCAGTATTATATTGGACCGGTACAGGTGTATCTTCAAGCAAAGCCCAGAGGATTACCTTACCAACAGTGTCTGTCCTTTACACGTCCTTTAAGAGTGTGCTTCAGAGCGGTAATCCGTTCAGGCCCTGAGCCCGCGCACCGCCACCGTCATCCCTCTCCTCTCTCTCCTCTCCGTCACAATGGCCCTGTTCTCTCTGTCACACCTTCTTAAGTTATGTGGAAACCGGTAAAACGGGTCTTCCCTCTCTCAATCTCTCTCAGCTGTTGACACTGTTCTCTGTCCTCTCTCTCTCTCTCTCTGTCTCTCTCTGTCTGACAGGCGGATGATGTCACCAGGTTGCTTTGATTCAGTAGAAACCAAGAGATAATAGTGATAAGAGCCGGGAAAGGCAAACAGTGAGAGATGGGATTTGAAGTATAATGTATTATGTGTGTCTGTCTCTTTGTTTGGCCATGTGTCTGTCTATCTGCCTCTCTCTCTCTCTCTCTCTCTCTCTAAAACACCAAGAGACATATGCATGCATAGACAGTGTACACGCACACACACACACACACACACACACACACACACACACACGCACACACACACACACGCACACACACACACACAAACACACTTTGCTTTAAGAACTTCCAATGAATCTATGAGAAGACATGGGAATGGCGGCACTCCAAAAAACGTATTCAAACAGAAACAGGACAAGACGTCACCTGTTATTTGTACTCACAGCTAACTTCAGGGTTTTCATGGGTTTGGGCATTAAAGCCTTCATCAGAGCCATTCCCACGTCTTTTAATGAATTCATTGGAAGCCAGTTTGTAGTTTTTGGCAGAGCACCGAACCAGAAGGTTATGCAAGGAGGCACACCTGCTATACGGTTTTCATTGCTTTAAGAACCGTCACCACGACCGAGATGTTCACTGTACCTGAGGGCCTCGGGGAGCTTCTTGCTCCTGACGGAGGACGAACCCGAAACCACGCCTGTGATGTCATCGCAAATGTGCTCCGCCTACGGAAACAAGCAGCACGGGGAAGTGGCGTCACTTGTAAAACCTGAACCAGCCTGACAGTTCGGCCGGGTAAGAGCTTGTGCTGTGTCACATTGTACCGGACGGGGCAGATGTCACCCGGGTGTCACTCACCTTCACAGTCTCACAGTTGAAGAAGTGAATGTCTGGCTTCTTCTGATCGGCGCTTTGGCAGACCAGTAGAAGGAGGGATGGGAACCGTATTTCTGTGTGAATGGCATCGCAGCGGAAGATGGATTTGACAGAATATTTCTCCAGCTCATCCTGCATGAGTCGGTGACATTGAAGGTCGTTATCTAAGCTGAATCAGGCGCTTTATAAATCCACTATTGATTGGCATTCTTTCATCCATAACAATAATATTTAGATTAATGTATTGATTGATTGCCTCGCTCCTACATTCATTCCATTGAATCCCCCACCACCCCCATCACATATCTGCCCTGACCTGGCTCTGTGTGTCTCGGAGTTGAATGGCCTCTGGGCCCACTTCTAGGATCATCTGTTGGCTCCACAGCTTATTGGCCCGAGCCAGGGAGGAGAGACGTGCCTGGGCTTCCTCCACGCTCTGCACCTCCCCATCCTGCAGTGAGAACGTCAACAGGTGCTGCAAAGGGGGAGAGGAAGAAGTAAAGGATGAGGAAGAGGGGAAATATGTTCATTCCTGAGGAAATGGGTCGAGCTAAAGGTGTATCTGTAATAGAAAGGAAATGTGCTCACAGAACTTACATTGACAAGATAGACGTTTGTCATCCTTTGTCCGGCCTGACAGCTGCTCTAGTGTTTTCCACTTCTGTTGAACATGGAGAGAAATGTTGTAAGGTAGAGTGGCTTATTGTGAAAAGGCCGCTGGAGAGTGGGGAATGGATTATCAGTCTCATTCAGAGAACACATCAGGTGGATTTACAAAGGGTGTAGTCAAAAGACCTTTGATCCACTCACAGATGTAAACATTTCATTCGGTATTGGCGGCCACTCATGAGTCATTTTAAGGCAGCAAGTTTAATCTCAGCTATTTTTCCTTTACTCTAAAACAGCAAGCCTCTGCCCGTACCTGAGGAAATGCCAGTTGGTGTTAAAAGAAGGTAACATCCTCATTCACGTCATCCCTTCCCCTATTTCACTCTGTTTGATGCAGTAACCTGGGACTACACTGTGTGACTGAGCCGCCCAACCAGTCTGACGACAAGACAGTCACTCAACCATTGATCTCTCTGCTGGCCATCAATACTGGAATCACTGATACCAAGTTTCAAACAAACATCTGGTATCACCAACACGTCTTCATGACTGGTTTCATCAGCAGCGCATCATCAGGTCTGCAGAAAGGATTACTGGACTAAACTTGCCAGAAAGCGGGCGGGGAAGATCATTGCCGACCCCTGGCCACCACATCTTTGAACTCCTCCCCTCCGGAAGGCGCACACCAGAACCTCCAGACACAGGAATAGCTTCTTCCCACATGCCATCGCTCTAATGAACAATTAACCCGGCCATGTGACCTGTCCTTGCATGTCCTCAGGGCAATGCCTGTCAATCACATTCACATATAGTCGACACACCCACAGCCATTGTGCAATAATGTATTCATACATTTCTTATATTTTAGTATATCTAGTATATTTATATTTACTTATACTTAGCATATGCACTTTATTCACTCTATTCACTTTATTCACTTGAAAAAGCTGCTCTTGTTGTTGATTGTCATTGTTGTTGTTGATTGTTGAATGTAAGTACAGTGTGAGTTACTGTGAACCGGAGTCAAATTCCTTACAAAACCATATTCTGATTTGATTCAGATTCAGATTCTGATCAAAACGTCTTTAACAAAATGTGTCTCCATCATATACTTTGATACAGTCGGAGGCAAACTGTCAGTGCTGGCATGGCGCTCATATGATATTCTATTTCAAAATAAAAGTCTGAGACATTGCAGTTGAAAAATAAACAAAAAAGTTTTCAAACTATGGACTAAAATCACCCCAAATTCTTACATCAGCAGTGTTGAATTTGTACAATATGCATTGTGGCCACTGTGCTGCTTGTCCCTCCATTTTGTGGGAAATCCACATCAGCAAAACCTCCTT
>OMLI01074468.1:15775-33047 GCA_900302605.1 Rondeletia loricata | reverse complement strand
AAAGCTGTGTATCACTGCTAATAGTAATAGTTCATGTTCATTCGTGTGTATTTTCAAGTGGCCAGTGATCAAAAAGTGAAAAACGATTTCCATTTTGAAAAACATATTTCTGAGGTTCATTTCTCAGTTTCCATAAATATGGATTACCATTTTGTAAACCAAGGTCTTAAAGTTGCTAACCACATTCTTCTACCAACAGCCTTTTACTTTCATGCTGTAAGAGTCAATGTGTCCGTTTTTTAAATGGCAGATATCTCATTTTTGGAGAACATTCTTCTCTCCATGTCATTTAGTCCCAGCCTGACCTCGTCATAATGTCAGTAAATTAAGTCTTATCAGTGTAGCCTCAAATATTGTTAGTCTTAATGTTGTTATAAACATACTTTAAACATGTCCAACAAAACAGACCCATGGATAGCAGGAGACAATCATTACACTGACACCCAATAATCATCCATGACGTGAAAATGTTCTAAACAGCTTTTCTGTAATAAAAATATGATTTATGTGATGACCTACAGATAATTGTGCCCAGAGGTGGCAAGTGTTATATGACTTCACTGTTACCTTAACCATGGTTCATCAAGTTCATTGATTTTCATGGAGATGGAATAAACGTTGCTCTGTTCAACAGTGGTTGCCAACCTGAGGTCCGGGCCCCCTTGCGAGGAGCTCCAAAGATCTCTGAGGGGACTGGGGAGCTCGGAGTGTTTCAGGAAAAGGAATCGCAGAGAAAGACAGAGAACTCAAGACAAAAACCCTCATTAGTTTTAATGTTATCTGTAGAATAACAAAGGTAACGGTAACTAATGTTTTCACTGACTTATTGGACAAAATTAGTTTTTATCAGTGATGAGTTTGGGGTGCCCTGAGGAAAAACTATTGGGAACCACTAGTCCAACAACACACAAAAACCCATACTCTTTCTTCCTACTGGTGGTAAATGGTGGTAAAAAAAAACAAAAAACTGAAAACTGCACATATCTGCATTTTGTAAATAAAAGACATTAATTTATAACTGAACCAGACATATAAAAACATTTAAAAAAAACATTTAATCAGTTATGTTGGAGAGTGACAGTAGGACTGTAAGACTGAGCCCATCCAGGTCAGGTCACATTGAGATTTAGATCACACTATACTTAAGCAATATCCCATGAGAGGCAGAATCACAGCCGTGCTGATATGCAGTATAACAGCACAACCTCGAGTGTGATATTGCTTTTATACCACAGTTCTATAAACAAAGCTACTTATCAAGTAATGGTAATTTGAGCCAACAGATTATGATTTTTGTCTTTTATTCGTCTTCACCAACAAAAACAGTTCCCTCAGGATTGGCAACACATAAACTGTTTATATTAGAACACCTGTAAAGCGGAGTGATACAAAACGTCCCAGTGCTGTTATATTGCATATCAGCCCTCATGGAATGCCTCCTGTCCAATCAAATTACTTGACCGGAACTAACTGTTTTGACTAATAACAATATGTTGCTTCTGTGCCATTCTCTGTTGGTTGGAGTCCGAAACAACCATCCCAGATTCACAGTATGCGGTCATAACATCTGACCCTGAGACATTTTCCTGTCTTTAGTGTCCTGTGTCAGAGGGACAGGTAGAAGACCCTCATATCTGGAAGGGGTAGTCCTGCAGGTAGCGCAGCAGAGGCCTTGGGAGTGGCAGCCGGTCTGGACAGTTAGTGTGTCTGTTGATGGTGAGGCGCGTGAGGTGCTGTAAAGAGGGGAAGGCCTGCGGTCTGCGCATGGGCCGCATCAGCTTTAGAAGCACTCCGCCGTCCTTCGCTGTGGGCCGGGCGGGGTCAGGCTTTGCTTTGGGTTGAGCGATGTCCTCGTCTGCTGTCTGGCCCTGCGGAGTGTGGCGTGAACCGATGTAGTGCTGTATTAGGCTGAGGACGTCGGGAAAGGACTGCAGGTGAGGCAGGCCGCGGGAACTGGAGTCCAGCCAAAAGCAGCCCCTGCTGTACTCTATGCGGACGTTGGTAGGTCCACAGCGGGTCTTCACCGACAGGGTCAGCATATACTGAGGGTGGCTGCTGTCGCGCACCAGGAATGTCCCTTCGGATCTTTTCAGGAGAGCGTCCCGAGCCTCACTCGCTGAGATGGGCCCCCAGTACCAACCTGCAGTCAGGAAGAGGCTTAAGTTACTGCACTATCTCCAAATGTTTACATTACTGGTGAATTTAGTTATAATTCAATGAATATGGATGATGCTATTACTGCCAGCGCTAAGGTTAGGTTTGATTCCTACCAGGGGCACTGCTAGGAAATCTGGGCCCCCACCCCGACGCCTCTAGCTTACAGTATCACCCCACCCTAATCCATCTGCACCCACCCATACTAAAAACATATACGCACTGACGAGGTGCGTTGGATAAATGTGTCCACCAAATGGAATATGTAATGTTTTGTATAGTTTGTATTTATTTATATTACCTCCTATTACCTGTAGGCCTACTTTATTATTACCTGTATTTTATTATCTTCCCCTATTTTCTTGGCATTTTTCTGCCAATTGCTGCTGTGACACCTGAATTTCCCCTAGGGGATCAATAAAGTGCAATCTTATTTTATCTTATCTTTACTGAGTTGGACTCAATACGTACAAATAGCCACATGTCATATTTGTACAAAAATAAATGAAATGCTACGGCAACATATGTAAACCTGTTGGAGTACCTGAGGCATGTAGATACTGGAAGGTAGTAGTGATGCAGCAGAGGTCTGTTGGGTCCCAGGGTGGAGAGGAAGGGTGTGAGCAGCATGAAGCCCTTCTCTCCTCATGATGAGACATCGCCCTGGCAACCATCTCTGACGGCAGCCCTGCCACCAGAGGTCTGACGCTGGAGGCCAGCAGAGCTTGTATCAGAAGTGTCAGGCAGAAATAGCCAAAGGGCTACAGTCCCACCTGACAATAACCAGTCACTAATGTTTCCATCTGAGGTGTTGATGCCCCCACAGAGGGGCAGTAATTGCAAACAGATATCCTTGTTTGTGAATTAGTGAAAGGTGTTTCTCGTTGAGGTTTATGGTGTATCAAACAAGATTTTTGTACAGATTTTCAACTCGTTCCCCCAAACAATCATTGGCTTTAAGATTATTTGTCGGTTCTTTTAAAATCGTATACATAGGCTTGATAGCCAACTAGGAAATTAAACTGAACAATAAAATGTTCTACTCCGTTGCTGGGTTTCTATTTTGTTGCACAATTTAATTAAGATAGGCCTATAGCATCGCCATTATTGCTTAGAGCCAACAGCCATATTACCATTAAATCAAAGAACAGATATGCCTATAGGATCAAATCAAGACGTGTACAATTATGCTGCATAGACTTAATTCTGAAAACAAACTCAGCAAGTATTAGGCTAATGAATAAACATAAATGACTAATTAGTTATATAAAAGCCTAAGGCACATAGCCTTAAAATTATTCTAATTATAACTGCATTAGTCTATGCTTTTTCTTTTTTTTCTTTTTTATGTAGCCTATTATAAAAAATAGTCTACATGACAAACTGAAATAGAACCAAATTAAACAGCTTGGACTATAGTCAACATAATCTCACCTTTGATCAAACAAAATCATAAGAATTGCAAGTTGATTCCCAGAGAATAATCCAGCGGTTCTTTACAGTAACTAACAAAATACCATAATCGTCCTGGATGATGGCGGAAAAAAATCGAAAACATTCCTTGTAACCTAATTATCCCAAAAGACAGAAAAAACACCACTATATGTCACCAGGCATCTCAAATGTAATCTATTATTAAAGGTTGGTAAAACTGTGAGACTGAGATCCAGACGCTGCTCTTTACTAAACTAGGTAGGACAGGGGGAAACGCCTAGCTGTCTATGTTCAGTTTGGGGCTGACGGAAGTTCTAGGAATCTATTTCCAAGAAAGGTTTTGTGTTTCACCGCCCGTAGTGACAGAGGCTGTTGTTGTCCAGCAGGTTTCATGGAGCTGCGCGCCGCTCCGACACCGTGGAAGCGGCTTGACTGAGCGGTGTCAAGCCAGCCAGAGTGAAAACATAACACGTCCGGTCCGAATTTTCAGAACAAAATAATTTATAAAATGCGCTGTAATACAATGCCCTCTTCTTAGTATCCAGTTTACAGCTACAGATGGGCAATCATGTGCCATGGAGGGCCCACAGTCTGCAGGTTTTCATTCCAACCAAACACTAGCCTACACCAGGGGATTTCTCTTATTGGCACACCTTCAGGAACTAATGGGTGAAATCACCTGCTGTAGTCTTTGATTGGAACGAAAACCTGCAGACTCTTGGCCCTCCATGGCACAATTGCTCATCCCTGAGCTTTAGCCTCATTCAATATTCAATCTAACGATTTCACTGACTGTTTTGATGCAATTTTGTTGTCCTGTATCCCCCATTACTTACTTATTCTTTTTTTTTTACTACAGTGACAAATTTCAAGCTTTTAGTTTGAAGGCAAAATAGCCTTGCTTCCGGTATTATTCTGGCTACCTCTGGCTGTCTTGACGCAGCTGCTGGTCTGGCCTCAGAAGTAATGTATTTAATGTTGCATTCTCGTCAACTGGGAATAACCCAACTGGGAATAACCGTCGAACAACGTCAAACGCCATGTTTGAAGTTTTCTGTAACCTTTAGTTTCTCATGATAATTATTCTGTCTGATAATTATTCTACCTGTTCATACTTTCAACACACATGCACTTAGTAATACCATTTGGTTTGTGTTGTACAGCAAACCAAACATTGCAATGGCAACATTAATTCATTAATTTTATCTACCCACTTAATCCCTTTCAGGCCAGGGTCGGGGGGCTGCAGTCTATCCCAGCATACCTTGGGCGGAGGAAAGGAAGACACTCTAGACAGGTCACCAGTCCATCACAGGGCAATCAATCACACTCACATTCATACCTTTGGTCGTCGACAGCATGCTAACCACTGAGCCACTATGCTGTTGCAATGCAAACCAAAAATCCAGCCAGTGATTTTGTTCTGTCAAAGCATTTTAAGGATTATGATCACAAAATTACTTGTGGTGCAAATCGTTCATTTTGGTCGTTTTATTTTAAATGAACACACCATTCCCTATACTGAACTGCAGATATTTTCTTGTTGGTGATGTCAGAATTCAGTAAGTCTTAGAAATCGGAGTTCATCATCGCCAAACCCACAGTTCCCAAGTAGGCTAGTAGGCCTACTGACCACCTGAAAGCTGTCGTATCTACCATCTTTCCCATAGGACTTGAACGCAGCATAATGCGCAGCTGACGGTCTTCCGAGTAGAGCGCTTTCCGGGAAAACTCTCACCAAATTTGACTTCTACCGTTGAGCCTTGATCCCTTGCTGGCCTGCATGACTAGTCAAGGCTCTCCAACATCTCAGAATAAAAAACTGGTCGAGAGCGAGGACACGCACGCACACGCACGCACGCACACATACACGCACACACGGATGAAAAAAACGAATAAATAAAGAAAAAAATATTTTATTCTAGGACCATGTAAAACAGCCTTCAGCTGAATGTAGTCAAACCTTGCTTGGGTGACTAAGAAGGCTAAGGCAACTGTATAAGAGGTGTGAGTGAATTTACATGTGGTAAAGAGTGAACCATGGGCACAGTAGGCATTATAAAGGCGAATCCACCCTAAAACAGAATTTGCATAGCCATTTCCCAATTATCTTGGATAGTTAAATCAACATGAGTGAAGTGATCAATAACAGTGAATTAATTAATTACCAAAACTAGCGACCAGAGGGCTAAAATCCTAATCTGCACTGCCATCAGGAGATTCCTTCTGGCTCAGCATCATGGATGAGCTCTTCAATTGATGACAGATGGGCAATATTTAGAAGCAATATAGATGGACAATATTGCCTTCAACTTGGATAGTAATTGGCAAATTGGAAAAAGCAAGAGGATAACATAATAGTCCTTATAAAAAGCAAAGTATACTGAAGATATATTGCTCTTCATAATTAGCTGCAAAATTGTCCATCTACCTCAAACTATTGCCAATTTATCATGTCTTCAGAACGTTTTCTTGTACTTGTAGTAATATTAACAGTCAAGAACCATAAAATGTGCCCATATCCCCAGTAAATCACCTGGTTAGTGTCAAAGTATCTACAATGTTAATCTCTTATTCATCGTTAACTGAGCAGCTCCTAAAGTGTCTTTTGATGACACTCAAATCACAAATTAGAGTCTTGGGTATCACTGTCACGATAGCAATGTTCACGTTCAGAAACTTACACTAAACTTTCTAACACCACAGGGAAATAGAAATGACTTCTGCTTTATGGTGGATTGTTTTTTTGAAGTTCAGTATGAAATGTATGTCCTCATATGTCCACAAGTAGAAGAGAAGAAGAAATGGCTAGATGCTAAACAGTCAAAGAACAAGTCAATTCATAGATATGCTGTTGGTTTGCTTGTGTACATGTGCATATGTCTAACTTTCTTCCCCATTCTCCCCTGCACCCTTGATGACCCGTTTGTTGCCCCTCTTCCCTCCTGGTCCACGCGGCTTGGCAAAGGCCTGCTTTAGGGTGTGCTCCATCGGGTGGACCTCCTCGTATAGAAAGTCTTCTGTCAGGCCATCTCCACTGTCTATCTCCATCTACACACACACACACACACACACACATACAGATTACTGGCTACTCATTTCAATATGATGACCGTTGAAGTATAATCTAGAACATGTTGATAATTTATAGACAACATATTGGTCACCTTACTGCTTAGCTCTAGAGGGAGTTTACAGATTACAAGGACTGTGTGTGTTTGTTGTTCCATGTATGGATGTTTTTGTTGATCTGCACCTTTTTGGTGACCTCCAGTTGGTAGTCTCTCTCCACTTCATCCAGTAGTCTGTTCTTACAGCTGGAATATAACATCCGTTCCTTGATACTACAGGTGTACCCAGGCATGGAATATATGAACACTGAAAGAGACATGCAGTCATCTTAGAACATCTGAAGCGATCTGAAACAGGCCTCTTTTGTGCTTAACGTAAGTTGACTATATCATTAACTGTTAGTGATTTATATTTAAAAAAACAAAACATTCTTTACCCTTACTGTATGTGGGTTTATCATATGATGGTGCTTGCTCATGTGCTTCCATGATTGGTGTAAAGTAGCTGACATTTACCCTGGATCGGACGCAACTATCCTTTGTGCTGTTAAACTATATGTTGAGCACGTACATAGAAACCTGGCTCAGATGGTAAAGGAAATGTGGCAGGGTGAGAGCAATATGTCATTGGGATTATCAGGAGGATAAAGTTTGATGTTCTGTGGAATTAGGCAGTAATTTCTGGCATCCCAGAACCATCCCGCCTCTATAGCCGTTTACAGCACTGATCAGACCCACCTACACTAAACTTACATTACACTGTGACACTGCACCCACACCTACACTGAGAGTGTGTACTGACCCAACGCCTCCTGCAGCTGGTCCTGGTGGTAATGTTTGAAGACGAAGAAGTGGTATCTGGGTGTGTCGGTGGGAATCCTGTAGGGAAGCTCGTGGGTCTCTGTAGGGTTGGTGTGGACTAGCTCGATAGTCTCTTTCTCTACATCCAACCTCTGCAACACACACAGAAACAAGCTTTGCACCGGGCCCAGGAAATGCAGAAAGAGGGTGCAGTCTATATTCCTGCATATCATGTTAGGGACTGTAAAGAAATACATCGATGCACAGTGGATTAGATATCTCCTGTTGAAAAGCTGAAATTGAAAAAGGCATACCCACTCAGCCATGCAGCTTTTTATTTATTCATTTATTTACAGGGAATATGTTACATGTTGTACGTTGTGCAATTTGTCATAAACGTTTTATGTCAATGAAGGCAGTGCTCACCAGTTGTATATAGTTGATACGTTTCTGCTTGAGTTGCTGCAGAGCTCGTTTGGCCTCCTCTTGTAAAGGGAATGCAAGACCCTGAAGAGTCTGTGCCCTTTTGTCTAAGCCAAACTCCATTGTCACCTGCAGCGTTCACAAAACATAGAACGCTCTGTACTAATATTCTCAACACTTAGTTATCGCTGTTACTGCACACCCTGAAACGAACACACCTAAATGAGGAACAAAATGACATGCAAGTGGTTTGAGTCCAATAGATGTCAAGGCATAGGACCTTAACCCACCTTTGCTCGTGCTGTCGGAGTACTAATTCGTCTACGTTCATCCTGTGGATATAATACATAAAACATGTTTTTATCTCTCTCTCTCTCTGTCTCCCCAACACTCTCCCACACCCAAAATCTTAATATGAAGAGAATCAACGTACCCATACAACTTTATCCTGAATGGAAAAAGGAGAAATGCATACAGATTAAGTACGTACACATCACAAAGTATGCAGTTCATACCATATTCAGACACCCTGAATTCTGCATGCCTCTCATTGGCTAACCTACCTCTGTGAGTTTGATTCGTTGTAATTCCTGTTCGGCTACTGTGAGTGGAGCAGGGGAGGAGCAGGAGGACATGTGCCGCAGGTAGCCCTGGAAGCACAGGTCATCCTGCAGAGACACACACACACACACCAAGATTATGAGACTTATTCAAGTGTCTTTTTACTGTCATTATACTAGAAGGATTTTACTAACCTCTACTGTGCCGAACATTTCGTCTTTGATGTGACCTCCTCCAAACTCTTTCTTCAGTGTGGCGCGGGTGGCTGCATACACCATCTTCTGCCTCACCTGGTGCGGCAACGCAGACAGGAGGAAACAATGAGTTGTATTATAGTTTGGGATTTTTCATTCGCTTGTATTTGTATATAGTTATTTCAATTTCAGTTTAGTTTGAGTTAGTTTTCAGTGTGGATTTGGTAGTTTTAGTTCAGTTAAAACATTTTTTTCTTTACAAATGTTTTGTGTGTTTAGTTTTTATTTCGTTTCAGTTCTAGTTTTAGCATTTTTGGCAGAGGTGGTGTTTTTAAAGGTGTAATACAAACAATAAATCATAAATTCTTGAAATAATTTATTGACATGTATTTTTCAATTAGCGTTCAGTAAAAATAGCCAACATTTCTTTGCCCCAAATTCATTCTCTTTTTTACCCTGCACATAAACAAAGACGAAAACTAAAAACATTTAACCTATATTTATATATATATATTTTATGTTAGTTAGTTATTTTTACAAGTAGACAAGATAGTTTAACTTCAGTTTTAGTTTTTTCACAGGGTCTCGTTTTTATTTTTATTTCAGTTTACGACAATGTTTTTTAACACCTAGTTTTCGTCGTACTTTTAGTTTATAATAATAATGTTAGTGCTTTGAATGATTGACTGAAGGTGAGACTGTGGCTGATAAAGGTGATGACGTGAATTCTCATCTCCTGAATGTTTGTACACCACTATACTGCTAGTCCACATACTGGTGATTGGTCAGGTGACCAAGCAATGAAGATCCACTCATAGCCGTGCGCATTCCGGGAATCGAGACGGTAGAGGATGTAGCAAGGCTCCTGAGCCACGAGCAGAGGAAGCAGGAAGTGGTCATAATCCTTGTCCCAGCTCTGTGCAGGCTCTCTGTATGAATCCAGCACCAATTCCTCTGCAGACGAAAAATGCGCATCACTAAACTCATCTCAGGATTAAGAGCATGGCAGCTGAGGACAAACATACATCAAACACTTTTTAACAGGAGTGGGCTGTTATACAAGAAAAAAACCACTCATGCTTACCATTTCTGATGACAATCTTCATTATTCTGATGGCACCTCCCCTTGCCCTGGCCAGAAACTCTTTCAGCTCAGATGTTGCTAAAGTAACCAGATATAAGGCAGACAAGTCAAAACTGAGGACGGGGGGTTGATACCAAGAGAGACAGAGTTGGGTAAGTAAGAACTTGAGACTCAACTCCAGGGAGAAAATTTGATCCACTGCCAGATAGTCACGGTATCACCTGTGACACAGACAGGGGACATATATACTAAATAACAGCCAAGACGTTTGAGTTTGAGGGGTAAAGCAGACTATTATTTCCCTATTTAAAAACTCATGAATTGTAGATTGGTACTGAAAACTTCATTTGAAGAATCCTCTACACAAAGTAGTTATTTATTGTACTCCCTCCTTCTCTCTCACCATGGTTACCAAACACAGTCGTCTCATAAATGATGTAAGAGCAGGTGAGAAAGGTGAGAGAGGTTTGCTTCCGCCAACCCTTCCCCCAATGCTCCAATTACGCAAATGCCATAACACACATATTGCTGTTAAACTATCGATAAAAGCATGTAGGTGCTAAACATCACGTTCATTGCTGTCACAACACTGAAGACAGACATTTTAACTGTGAATCAATTAACACTCTTACAGTTCAATAGACATGATGCCTTTACCGTCCACAATTATTTATACCAAATCTCACAGCAGTTGTATCAAGTCAGTGATGTTCCACCAAATAGTCAAGTGATGTGTTTTGGAGCACAGAGTGAAACATCAGAGAATTATCAACAATAACATTGTGAGTATGTATTACTCACAGTGGCACAGCTCAAGGGCTAAAGACAAGAAAATAGAGAAAAAAGGCAACCAAATAAATTAGGAGAAAAACTAAACTAAGATACCAAGAACAGCTAAACAGCTTGTCCATGCCATAAGAAAAGTTTCCCAGATTCCTTTAAAGCAATTTACCATCAATTCCAGTTTGGTGGGACATCTTTTGGCAGTCAGTTTCACCGCTTCAAAATCCTCTCATGTAAGAAGGACCCCGTCCAGATCTCCGTGTCCTCACTCTTATTGCTCGGCAGGTAGGCTACCTCTCCACTGATGGCAGCCAGATGGACCCACGCGCGCCAGTGACATAAACGCCTCAAGGGCGACTTGGGAGATTCCTAACACTTGAAATGCGATCTGCGGAACTGTGGCTGATGAGTAATAACGTGCCTGTCAGTGGATATGCCACCCTAACCACTGATCTAAAATTCTTTGCGTATCAATGACCACAACCTAAAAAGGTCTTGGTGGTGGGGGGTGGGGCCTCTCCAAAGCCATACTTGGGCACACAGTGCCAAGGGACAAAATGGACTTTGGAGAAATCCACCACTCATGTCATCAGTGCCCTGTGCAGTGTTTTTTAGATGATGTCAGTGTGCCACCTGTAATGACATTTTATCACTCTTTCACATAGTGTGCCCTATCAGCTCACGCAGACACTACTGCATGATCTCAAATTCCAGCCACCTGGTCAGAAATGTGATACCCAGCCAGAATCTGACCGCTACATTTCAACATTGCTCCTTGGATCAGAATGGGGGATTTAATGTATTTCTGGTTAGCACGGATGTGCGTTTAGAAGTTAATATAAAGGCCAAAACAAGGTACCTGCTATAACAGAAGGAAGCTTTTACAGGATGAGAGGTTTATTACGGTAAACCCATTTTGTTCCAAAATGCAAAAAAGTGTAAGGTGCAGTGCAGCAAACGTTTCTGTCTGTGACAATCTTCTGTGCACGCACTGAAGGAATTGGTTCCTGAATATTCAGTACAATACATCTATCACTGTATGTATGGGAGGGGAGGGCGAGGGAAAGAAGAGGGAAGAAAGCAAAAATGGGAAAGGAAGTTGGAAGGAATCTGAGTGACAAATGCACACGCTATCACAACTTATTCTTACCCCTTTCCTTACACACCCTTTCTCTATCACACATGCTCATCGTGCGCGCACACACACTCGCACAGAGGTGGGTGAGAGAAAGATAAGTGTGTACCTGTGAGGTTACCTGTGATGGGATCATCCATTATTCACTCAGTGGTGAGTACACAACCCAAGCATCTATACATTATTCAACAGAGGCCCCCCTCTACTACAAAAAGACACACTTGATGTGCACAAACAGAAATAAAACACAACCGTTCATTCACCGTTGCATGAAATCGATAAAACGTGTCCGTGTTTCTCTCACTGTCTCACATGCAAATTCACAGACAGGTCTACTGACTGGCTGAACTTCTGTTTGCATCTATTAAGTGAGCCCATGTAAGTGTAGTGCCATTGTTGTGCGAACCACCAATACCCTAATCCCATAATTATCTATCAAAGAACACTATATAAAGACTTAGGAATAATCACTGTTTACGTTTCTAATTATGTACTTACAAAGATCATCTTGTGGCATTTTATAAATATCAACCCTGAAACCTGTTTATGTTTATGAAGTAAAAAATTTGTGAAAATTTGTAACTCCAAATTCATCATTTGTATTTACTTTGTAAAATGTGTCCCTCTTGTTGGTATGAACAAGATCTATTTGATGGATGATAAAAGGAATGATGGCAAAAGGAAAAACAGTAGCCCTTGTTTCCATCT
The DNA here is from genome assembly GCA_900302605.1 of Rondeletia loricata. Taxonomy (NCBI): domain Eukaryota; kingdom Metazoa; phylum Chordata; class Actinopteri; order Beryciformes; family Rondeletiidae; genus Rondeletia; species Rondeletia loricata. The sequence continues at coordinate 20,699 of OMLI01074468.1, read as the reverse complement.
AAAACATGATTTAATACTTAAAATATCTAAACACAGTAAAAACATCAATAGTGAATAGTTCAATTCTACATGATATCTAAAAATAAAGTGTAACTACATACACTGTTTCATATGTTAAAAAAAAAAGTTACTATACTATTATATAAAGTATATTAACAAAGGCATGTGGGATTTATCTCAGTCATATGCTCCATCGACCCTTTCAAAAAATGTACAAATAGGTTAAAAGTTTTTTAAAAGATATATACTTATGTGTTTCTGGTCTTTGTAGTGTGTCTTCTTCTCTGACAAACTATCAGGCCATGTCACAGATTCTTATATTGCCAAAAAAAGACCATTCCACACATTACATTATCACATCATTGTATCCTTGGTTTTCTGAGCGTGATGGTGATGTGTTCTTACAGGGATGACTTATGTTGGCTGCACTCCTCTATTAGTCATCAACACACGGGAGCCAAAATGTCTGTTGACAGAAAAGGAAAAGAAAGTATGAGTGAGTGCTACATTCATTTGTGTTTGTAAGTGAACATGATAGGGTTTTCTCCAGCAGAGGTTATGCAAGAGAGTCATGTGGTATGTCAGAGCATCTCACCATGTTAGTACAGGCACTAGCAAACGTCATGTATCTGGGGTTGAACTGTAGGGTGTTGATCGGTCCCGAGTGTTTCCCATCCAGCACAGCTACCTTCATCCCACTCTCAGTGCTCCAAACATGGACTCTGCCATCCTCTGAGCCTACAGAGCATCATACAGTATAACAGAGAACTTACGGAAAGAGAACCTATTACATCTTAACCATTTTCTGTGAATACACTATAATTAATCTCTAAGTAGAGGAGATGTTGATATTGATGGCTGAACTATTGTACTCAGGTATTTGGGCTTACCAATCATGACAAACTGCGAGTCTGGAGTGAAGCAGGCCTCCAGGGAAATGCCTTTACTGTTGTTGTAGCCCTTAAAGTAGCAAAGATGGGGAACATCTTAGATGCAGGAACTTAAAATCAGTATTTATTGGACTAATATGCGATATATGTCCTTCATTATGATCTTGGCAACGTAATCATGTAATTATGTAGGTCTCTTACAGAAAAGGTGTGCAGCACAGATCCATTGAAAGCGTTTAGAAGGCGAATTGCACCTCCATTGGTAGAGATGAGAATCTGTTTCCCATCCTTACTGAATTTGAGTCCAGTCCAGTCACAGACACGATTAAACCTCGTTTCAAAGGAGGCAAATGGACCCTTTTTACAGAAAAGGATAATAGATTAGAAATATATCAGAGAAAACAAAAAAAGCAGCTTTTAGAAAGTCAATATATAGCTTCAACCCCCATTTCATGCATATGTGCACACACACATGCACATACACACTAACGCTGATTTTGCATTTTACCTTGTCAAAAGCACGAAGGTCGTATAATTGAATTGTCTGTGATTCCACTCCAGCAGCAAATATCAGCCCCTCAGGATCAAAGGAACACACAGGTTTCCCCAACAGATTAATCAGACCCTGAAAACACAAACGCACACACACACAAATAAAGAGAAAGAGGGAGGTGAAGGAAACACAAAGTTACAAATTGAATGGTGTTATCCACCACTATATTTTCCATCTGGCTGGTATTTATGTTACACTTTGTTCATATTTATGTCTCTTACATTGTGCTTGATGTTGAAGCTAAAAAAAGTCATTTGAATTGGCCCTTTCTTTTAGCACCTTTCATTTAGTCATGGTCTTCATTTATATCTTCATACAATCTTGTTGTTTTGGCTATTGGTCCAGGTTTATATCTGAGAAGGCAGTCACCTTTATAGATACATCTACAGTAGTGGTTCCCAAAGCAGGTCTGGGGACACCCAGTGGTCACAGGGCAAACTCTTATCAAATGGGGGTCATGGACTACTGCATGTCTATTTGGGTTCCTTGACGTGAAATAATTTAAGAAAACCGTATCTAAAGCAACAATGCATGAGACTACATTTTGCTGCCTGGCCATTACACTTTTTTACATTTGAGCAACTGACTAGAGAGAACAGTGAAAGAGTCATTTTCCAGCCTGTTCACAGACTACTCACTTGACAGTTTGAAGAGCACAGATCCCAGATCCTGATGGTCTTATCCAATGAGCCTGAGATAAACATATCATCCACCGGTGACATGGAAAGAGCAACAACCCTAACAAAACCCATACAGCACAAAATTAACTTAAGTGTATGAACAATCTTTTGAGATAAGACAAAACAAGACAAGATTAAACTTTAATGATGCCCACGGGGAATTGGGCAATAGCAGCAGCTAAGATGCTCTCCTCAGGCCGGTGTTTTACACTGTCTATGCCCAATCTGTATTTTGCCCCTGGTGCAGCCAGCACAGTCCCTGGCAATCAACAAAGCTACATATGAAATACTGTACTGCATTAACTGTGCTGTGTAATTTTCCTGTGTTGTATTATATATATTGTTCCATTTTAAAATTGTTTACATTGTGAAACGCAATCTTCCAACCTTGATTGGATAACAAAGATCTGTTCTATTTTACTAATCAGTTGGCGAATGGTAAAACACTAGTAGTGGAAATACGTAAATTCTACACATTACTGCAAATAATACCAAAACCCTTTCCGTACAGGGAAAATCCACATGGAAACAGAATTCAGATATGTTGGTCTTATTATTTTGAATAATTCAGTCAGTATCTGTGAACTGTAGATGTGTATCCATATCCCTGGAAAACCCCTCTGGCTACTGTCACAGTGTCCACAAAGTCCTTCTCCTCCTCTGATTCAAAGTGTTGCTCCATAACATCACTGATTAGAGTCTTCCCTCCCCTTTCTCTAGCTTTGGGAGAAACTCCTTCATGTACGCAGATCTAGACTAAAAGGTCCAAGATCATGGGAATAACATAGGTGAGTACGTATTTAAGGTGGTGGGAAGTGGAAAGCTAATCTGGTAAAATAATACTTTGGCAAAAGCACTCTATCAAAAATTCTACTTCTTGTTGTATTTCTGAACAAGTACAAAACAGTATTTCTTAGTAAAGAAAATATGTGTGCTTACTTAAAGCCAGACAACATTGTGTAGAAGTTGATAGTGTGTGGGTATATTTTGTGAGAAATGTATCTTTGCATTATGTTAGTTGATTGTGAGTGCTGAGTAGGAATATATTTCAGTGTGTTTTGTATGTAAGTGTATCACTCTCTCTGTGTGTTTCACTAAGCTACTTCATCTACAGATGCACAGACACTCACACATTGAACTTGCTGTACACTCACACACACTGGATCTCTACAGAAAGTAGTTGGTTTTCTGTAAATACACACATTTCCTGAGTCTGTACACAACAATGACTTTTAGAAATCCAATGTTTCTCATGTATTTATAGCCTACAGAGTGAAAATGCTAACGTAATTGATTTGCAGAATTTTGATCAACTTACTAGAATGAGCACATTACAAAATGTAAAAAAAAAAAGTAGAACTGATTTGACTGAATTCCACTGACGGCAAAGCATTTATATCTTCTTGGATGGAAATGCCACCATCCTACCAGTACTAAAACTATAAAAAATACCCCTGTACATTACAGTACATTTTTATCCTGCCATTGGATTCAGGCTGTCATTGCCTATACTCACCTTGCAGTGTGACCTGGGAAATAGCGGATGTACTTGTTGTCAGTGAGTGACAGGTATCGGATGGTATCTGTGAGACACAAAAGGACACAACTTAACAGAATACACATAAACTACATCATTTTTTACTTCTTATAGGTTGTTGTGTACTTTCTACCAACAGCTCACTGTCTATTGAGTTCCTACCATCTAGTTTGTTGGAGCTGTACACCACTGTGTTTGCATCTCCATGTGTGTAGCAGATGAGGTCCACTCCATACTTCTTGCTGTATAGAGTCCGTTTAGGTCTGAGGAAGCAGAGGACAGAACATTCAACCCAAACATTCATTTAATCAACTAGGAGCAAAGGGGGAAATGCTGCAATGTCACATTCAAGGCAGTGTTGAGGCAGACTGAACATTCATTTAAAAAACAAATGCATTCAGGTGGACCTACATTCATCCTACATATTCAAACAGTGTGGATATGTAAAGGAAATAAATGGGGAATATATTAGTTCAATATATTTTGGGCCTATTTACACAGAAATGTATTCCAATTTGAATTAAAATCAGCAAGTTCATATTAAACAGTTACTACTTTAGCAATTACGTTTATAATCCAACTTACTTTCCCTCACGAATGTCGTACAACACAATGGAGTCGTCGTCGCTACTTGATATCGCACTTTCGCCATTCGGGCTGTAATCCACATGGTTGACTTTCTGGGAATTTTCTCGATAGGTCCTGGCAACCCTAAAAGACCGTAATACACTATCTGTGATTTTCATGTCTGCAGTGGCGTTCGTTTCTAAAAACCCAGTCGACGGTGTAAAACTAAAAGGAGGACCTCCTCATCATCTCACTCTCGTGCACGAGTCCTTGCTGTTGTCTGTCTACCCGAACAATGCATTGCCATTTTAAATCCTCGACGTGAAATGAATGTTTATATTTTCAGGACAAAAAAAACGACACAAATCCATGTCAGCTTGTTATTTACAAGCAACGTAGCAAGTGGAAGAACAACGTAACACTCGGTTTGCAACACCATAAGCATACATCCATGCAGTCAATGGCTTGAATCAGTGCCTTTCTCTTTTTCTAACGCTTTGGTTTTAATAAAGCAAAGTCCTACTCCGGGTAGAGCCAAGGAGGTTTTATATTATCAAACTCCGACAGAAAAAGGAAATGACGAAACATTACCGGAAGCATACGCTGTTGCATCCATCCACAGTGTCCAATCATCTTAGTGTTACATTACTTGTCCAAGTAATGTAACACTAAGATGATTGGACACTGTGGATGGATG
>OMLI01074468.1:5505-15755 GCA_900302605.1 Rondeletia loricata | reverse complement strand
TCCGGGTAGAGCCAAGGAGGTTTTATATTATCAAACTCCGACAGAAAAAGGAAATGACGAAACATTACCGGAAGCATACGCTGTTGCATCCATCCACAGTGTCCAATCATCTTAGTGTTACATTACTTGTCCAAGTAAAATATTTTTAATGTTTTTTCTTTGACCGATTGAGCCTAAATGTTAGCGTGTTGTTAAAGTGCAACTGTGTAGGAGTATTTTGACACAGATTTTATGCAGAAACAGTGAAAGATGACCTGTGTAATGTTTAAAATGTGTTGCCATGTAGTCCGAAAATAGCATTCTCCATTTAAATGCAGAGGGGAACTTTATCAGAGTGATTAGAACAATTATCATAAAACATGTATTGTGTAATTGCATTTTTTCGCTTAATTTGTTGTTTTGTTTGCAAAATAAAGTTTTTGTTGTCAATATTGACAAATGATGCCTTTATTCTGAAAAGAACGAACCGGAAGTTGTATTCTTGTTCTGGTTTCCCGAAGTTTGTAGCTGAATCTCCTAGCTGATGATGCACTATGCCGCAATGAACAGGTGTAGAAGAATCACCGACGTTTGTACCAACGACTGGAGCTCCGTGTTGAACCTATTTTATCGTGGCAAAACAAGAATAAATCGCCGCCCGTCTACCGAAGCAGCCCCCTTCCTCACACGGACCCATGCCACTGCTGCCAAACATGTGCCAAGCTCCGACTCTGGGAAGAAACCCCGCCTGAGAGCGATTGACCTTGCACGGAAGATTGAGCAGGAGAAGATAAAGCCAAAGGCGAGTCCGGTGTCCGCCCAGGAGAAGAGGGTGACGGAGCTGAAACAGTTCACTCTGCAGTTACAAAATGTTCATCCTAATGTTTTGGCCAAACATCTCCACAGAAGCACGCTGTTCCAGAACAAGGACGTAGTAGTCATCAACAAACCCTATGGGGTTCCTGTCCAAGGTAAGTTAATAGGGAGTGTCTGTCATTCGGCTGTAGTGTTTTCAAACCCGATGCTGAATACGTGCTGTTGTTGTTGTTCCTCTCAGATGGCTCAGGGGTCACCTCCATCTCCTCGGTGCTTCCGGTCCTCAGCAAAATGATGGATGGCACGAAGATCGGATCTGGATCTCAACTATTCCCCTGTCTTGGACTGGAGAAGGAGACGACAGGAACTCTTCTGTTGGCAAGGAGTGAAGAAGTGGTGGACCACATACTAAACCTTCACAGAAATAATCAAGTGCAGAGAAAATATTGGCAAGATATATGGATAAAGAATAGGGATTATTCTTGTGGAGTCCCACATTACACCAGATGTCATACTTTACATTTATGTCATGCAGCCATTCACATTTCACTCTTCTTCCCCAGGGTCATCACTGTAGGTGTACCTGTGCCATCTGAAGGAGTGATTGACATTCCCGTTATAGAGCGAGAGGTCACAGGCCCTCAGCCGCATTTCAAGGTTTCTCACTTATGTGGCTTACAAAACTGTGCATCATGGTACCAGTCTGGTACTTGTGAAGCTATACGTACATTAGATGTATGCATTTTTAAAAAACTTCTTCAAAATGTATTTCCCCCCCCAGATGGCCCTCAGTCCTGTTTACAGAATGAATGACACAGGAGATGGTATAACCAAAGTCCGTGCCCACCGGCAAGCCCATGTTGCAGTGACCAAGTACCGTGTCTTGGACAGCAGCAGTGGTTGCAGCCTTGTGGAGCTCCAGCCATTTACCGGTAAGAAGATTGTGCTATTTGGGAATATTATTGTCTGTCAAAGTGTCAAAGGCAATGGTCTGATCTCTGACTGCCAAACCAGTTTGGTACATTTCTTCCTCGGAAGACTGAACACTGCAGCTTTCACACTCATTCATTTGCTGTGTACTTTCCTCTGTTCCCAGGAGTGAAGCACCAGATGAGGGTCCATATGTCATTTGCTCTGGCATGCCCCATCCTTGGCGACCACAAATACTCCCACTGGGGCAAACTGGCACCCCAGGTAAAGCATTTTTAGAAAGTACCACAGTGAACTGGGTTACTTCCAATAAAACCAGAAGTCTTTCAATAGTAGATCATGAAGAAGGAAATACCAAGGCACTCTTCCTATATCAAAAAAATTTAAATGCTTTTATTAGGGTGACATACCAACAAGGACATCTAAAAACAGATTTTGTATTTGGAGCCTCATCCAATGAGCAACTTCCAACTATTTTACTTCTTTTTAACTCAAGCAGCACTCCGGACATTGTGTCATTTTGTCTTTCAATTGCAGCTTGGTCGTTTATCTCTTGAACCAAAATGATCAAAGCCAAAACTAAAGATAGGCTTGTATTTTGTCTGCATGTTAAACTCTGATACACACAGCTGACCTCAAACCTCAGAATCCCTTGCAAAATTGGTAAATGTTTCCCAGAGTTCATTAATGACAATTTTAGCAATGTGTTTTCTTTCCATTTTAATCCATCTCTCACAACATCTGGGAGGAATTCTGGACCATAATCATTTCAAATATGGCTTTAATTCATATGTAGTTTACATTAGGCTTCTCCAATGGATGTCAGTGGGTTTTCAGCAGAGACCTGTTGTTGTTTCACAGCACTCTGGTATACAATGATAATAAAATATTGAATGATAATAGATTGTCATTCAAGCACTAACTTGATAAGCTAATTTCCATTGAACTTATAGGAAGATTAGGTTGGAGAAAGAGAACTGGTGACCGATACTATATTAATACTTTGGCTAGCTAATGATTTGACCACTCACATTGCCAAAAATGTATTCAATACTCAACCAGAGTACCGTTAAGGTGAATTAGGAAAAACCCAAATGTGGGTAATACACAGTGAGGTAGTACTAATGAGGTGCATATACATCAAGCCAAAGATGAAAAACTCCATTTCTGTCAGGCATTGAGACTGATTAACTATTAGTTAAACTTTCTGAATGAGGAACTTACATTTTTGTGGCACTATGGCATTGCTTTTTGTCTGTAAATTGCAATGCAATCACAAATTTTCATTTTAAATAAGACAAAACAGCTTAGTGGGATTCACAAACTTTCCCTTGCCAACATACACGCAATAGCATTACCTACAGAATATGGTGACACTATTAAAGCACCATGATTGTTGCACAAGCTGTTTACTGTCAAGATGGATGTTTGAGCAGTTTTATTTCTGCTCAAGTATAAAGATTTATCAGACTATTATAGGAGATGCTATTATTTTAGAACAGGTGTTTATTGGAAATGTTATGGTCATTATATCTACATCGGCTGATTGTTTTACAGCTATAACTTTTCTGGTTTAATAATACCTTAAGACAAGTGGAACACTTGGTTGGTTAAGTGGTTAAGTAATGTTTGTGAAATATAAAAATCACTAATTGGTACATTGTGTTCCGCAGAAATTACCGGAACGTGTGTTGGGAAAGCTGGGACTGGAACAGAGCAAGATGCGTCATCTTCCTCTTCACTTGCACGCCCGCCAGCTGACACTACTGGGAAATGACAGTCAAGCAGACATCAGCGTGTCCTGCCCCCTGCCTAAATACTTCACCAAAACACTCCGTCGACTGCAGTTAACTCTTTCTGATGAAAAAGAGCCTGAATAACAACCACCTTGCTTTTTGCGGATAGATAAGTTCACGTCTTTGTGTCCTCACTAAGACACAGACGATGGGCATTATTTCTGAAGCATTTCAGACTGCTACCTGGAGAGCATGAATCCATTTTCATAAAATGGGTAGTTGGGGTCACCACAGGCCTAGAATGTAAGATTCTGGCAAATACAGCAAGCTCTGTGTAGAAAATAAATGATGTGGTACTTAGGATGTGTGAATGTAAAATGCTGTACAACATACTTAAATGACAGAAATTGCAACTGTATAGTAAGATTCCATAAAAGGTTTGTACACCGTTTACGTGTAATTGTGGTCAAGACATTTTATTTACGTTACACCAAATGTGCATGTAATTTCACGGTAGGCACCACTAGGCCATGGATGCTGTTGTTGACTCGATCCATTTTTAGAAGGCCCACCTAATCCTTATTGCAAATAAACAGAAGAGCAGATCTCCACAGACAACACATGGAGTTGGAGACTTCACTTTTGAATTGCTTGACATAACTCTTGATAAAGGGATTGGTAATGTGTTAGCTAAACATTTGTTTAAAATGTTTAGTTGCAAAGATTTTTCCATCTGTATATCCTCTTTAATAATTATGAATACAGTAATCAGTTTACAAAAATCCTTGATGGGTGTTTGTCACTACATTTGACCTGAGAGAAAAATGTCTCTTATCTCCTGAACAACTATAGCACTTGACCTTGTGAATATTTGAGGTTCAGCTTAATTTCATACGCACTCAAAAGATTCATAAGCATAAATTATGTCATTTTTGAAAACACAGGCACAAGTTCTTCAGCTTTCAACATCATTATAATATCAATACATACAGAGGATCAAAAATGCAGTATACAAAAAAGTTGTGAGCAGAGGTCCTGTAATTGTCCATTAAGGTGTAATGTATTATTGTGGGACCTTATAGAAGTAAGACAAGGTTACATAGTATGTGAGGTTAAGAAGTGAAATGTTAAATATCCTTGTATACGATATTGATAAGACTGACTTTTACAGGACAATTAACCACCACCGCTCAACTCAGGGAGCAGCAGCCTTAGAGTTCAATCATGACCCAACAGTCAGATCAAAGCCTCTCTCACTTGCTAGTTCAAAGGTTATGGAGGCAATGGCTTACAAATGTGATCAAGAGAAAGAACAGGTCTCTCCATCAGCCTTGGGCACGAAAGAGACAATGTCGGTAGATGAATAGAATCTACTTTGAAAATGGCAAATTCCTTCTGTGAAACACTCCTCTTAGAGAAAGTTATGATTGCTTAAGAAGCTACTTGATTTGCTTTGAGAGCCACTGAGGTTTACAGAGTGAGGGGGGATACTGCATAGTCAACAATCAGTGCAGGAGGACCCGTTCCAGTGAGCCCAGTCCATCCTCACCTCTCAGTTTATGTTCTCTGGCCCAGTGCCAATGATCTCCTGGATCTCTCGGACCACTATGATGCGTGCGAGCATGTGCTCCATTTGCTGAGTTGTGATGGGCTGAGTAGAGTACCATATTGGGCTATTAGGTGCCACAACAGGCTCTGGAGTCAGGTAGTATGCATCATTACGTCCCTTAGCGCTTTGAGGACTGAGATAGGAAAAAGGAGTTTAGTTTTCTAGTGAACATAATGGGGAAAGATCCAATTTACAAGATTTGTGTGATTAAACACTGAACACCACTCACCATTTGAAGAGATAAAAGTCATACAGTTTAATGGGACAGCGAAGTGGGTTCTCAGGATCCTCGGTCTGCTCTTCATACATGTCATCAGTCACTGAAACACAAGTCACACAAAGGTCAGCAATAGCAATGTTGGGTATCAAGGGTTGTGATGCGTAGCAAGACTTCAACATGAAGTCAACTGTATTGAGCACCTTTTTGCCCGACATTGTGCGGACCGTGTCCTCTCAGAAAGCGGATACTGGTTGTTTTGTCCTTGGGATTGGAGGGGTTCTTCTTGGTGTGTCTTAGCACCTTAGAGAAGGCTACTTTCATGTGCTCTTCAGCTGTTGTCAGACGGAAATACCTGTAACAAAAATAAATTATTACCACGCTCATTATTTACATATAAACTGCATGTATGTGGCATAATCACAACAGAAGAGAGCAGATTCAGGTCATTCAGTTTTGAGAACTGGCAACTCACTTTGTGTTGAAAAACATTAGGGTTGTGAGCAATGTGGCTGGGGAATGCGCACCAAGCTGCTTACACTCCCACAGCATCTCTTCTGTCACATGACTTGGAATGAAGTAACCTAAGGAGAAGGCACCAAATAAGTATTTCATACCATCAAAAGGAATAATTTTGTTAATTGTGATACTCTTACCTAAAGGATGGACACTGGGTTTCCAACCATCCAAGATTTTGTGTAAACACTGAGAGAAACGTGCGTAATATGGATCGGAGAAAATATCATCAACACGTCCATTTTCAGAGATATACTATAAAAAGAAACATGGGTTAAAACTTACAGTTAAGTACCTTTAGTTAGCATTTTGGCATGGTACACAGTCTTGGGTATATAGGAGTCAGTGTTTGAGCAACAAACCTTTTGTATACACAAGAAGACATAGTATAAGACATCGGGCGCAAACTGTTCTAGCTCCAGTCCTCGTGCCTCCTGCGTCATCAGGGCTAGACCCAAGTTTAGCTCTGCTACTGCACTTGACACCAAGTCTTCTTGAAAACGCAGAGGCTGACGACCTGAACACAGAACCACAGACAAGAGGGGAGTAGAGTCAAAGTTATTATTGTTGTTTGTTTGTTGAAAGGGGCAGTCTGTCCTACGTGTGTAATTTGTGTTACAAACAGAAGGATCATACTACAGAAAATACCACAGCTGGGAATCAAACCCTGGTCCACATGAGGGATTTTACACATGAGCCTGAGCCTCAGGCCCTGAGGTTACCCGTCCCCTGGAATGAGCTACACAGTCTCAAGCAGAGTGAAAGTTATCGCTAAAAACCACATCAGCGGCGCACACATCAGGCCAAAAACAAATTGGAATACTATGGTTTCCAACATTTAAAATATGTAAACTGGGAATGTAAATGTAAACTGCAAACATCTATAAATCTGTCAATGGTCAACATGGTGAAAATGCTTTCTACCCTATAGGTCTTTCAGGTGACGTACCCTCTGCCGGCCATAGTGGAAGTCCTCCACTTTTGGGCAACAATGTCCAAGAGCAGCTGATTGTATTTCTAAACTTACGACTTGGCCGACTCAACAGTACAGAACAGTCATGGTTAATTTCTGTGCTGTTGAACATCATGTGACAAGTAGCTAGCATTCGTATTGGCTGGTAGTTTGATGTCAACATTAACAGCTTGGTTTTATAGAAGACTTTGTTCCAACAAATTATGACCCATAGTGGCTTCTACAGTAGCTTCCATTAAAATATTGGCATCTCTTCCTCTGTCCCCAATTTGTCATATCAATGGCATAACATTTATATTGTACCACATTTTTTACATTTATTTCAGCCTCTTCCCAAATCCCCCACCCCAACTGTTTCCTAGATTGAAAAAGATTATAACTAATTTCCTATGGAACAATAGACATCCAAGACTAAGACTCGCCATATTATACTTGCCATATGAGAGAGGAGGGCTCTGTGTTCCTAATTTCTGCTGGTATTACTGGGCAGCTCAAATAAGAGCAGCAATGCTTTGGTTTTTAGACAAAATTTTAATTCCTTGGGTTAAGATAGAAAGCAGTACAACTCTCCCTTTCCTCTGAATCTGAACATATATTCTGACTCCTTGAAGAAATGATTGAAAAATGCACACAATCCCGTTGTAAGGAATACCATTGAGGTCTGGTTCAAAGTTCAAGAACACCTAGGCTCAACCTCATATCTGTCCGGCTTTACCCCAGTATGGAGTAATAAAGCCTTTACTCCAGGAACCAACAACCCTTGCTTCACTATGGACAGACAAAGGTATCAGTAAAATCATGGATATGTACAATGACAGCAATATACTTTTAACCTCTGAGGATGTCCAGAATATAACATACCTGCAAAACATTTATTTAAATACATACAGCTCAGAAGCTATATTTAGGAGCATTAAAACAAACTGTTCAGAAACCACCTTTATCCACTTGTGAAAAGGTGGTTTTTCACTTTTCTGGCCATGGCCAGATGTCTTATAACAATCACAGATGAATGGTCAGAGTAAAATAATTGCCTGGTATGACGACTTAAATCTAGAAATTACCAAAGAAGAATGGAAAAATCGTCTTGAGGCAAAAGTCTGACATCAATACAAGATATAAAATCTTGCAGTATAAGTGGAATATGCATACATGCATAACTCCTTCTCTGTTACATCGCTTTGACAGTAATAATACGGATAAATGTGTAAAATGCAATTCAGTACATTATTTAATTGTTTATGCGTTGCCCAGAGATTATACATTTTGGAATACATATTATTTCTCAGATTATTTAAGCTGAAGTCCCTCTCTACCCACGCTCTCATTTCCTGAGGAACTCAGGCTCTCAAGCACAAAAACAATGATTACTTTTAGTCTTCTCCGGACCAAACATGCCATTGCTACTCAGTGGAAAATAAAAGAAATACAATTTCTGGAGAACAATCCATTGAGAACAATTTTGTGTACCAGATTACCTGATGATGAAATTCTATATATACTGAAACACAGCTCTATAATAACCTCTTAATTTATCTATGCTCAAAATACTTACCACTCTCTCTCCCTCTTTTTTTTCTGGGTAGGGGGTTTATTATTGGTCATTGATTTCCCCCCATTTTTTTGTGGAATCAATTTTGTTTGTGCTTTCCCCCCCTTTTCTTCATGTGTTTATTGCTGTGTTGCTTGGCTTAGTCAATTTGAAATAAATACCAAAATTGCTTGCAAGATAAGATGCAAAGATATAAGAGGTGCTTGATTGAAATATTGAAAATGTATCAACTAATATGTTGCGCAGGCCTGAAAACATGGTTGTGTGTTCAAACGATTGTGGGTTGACTCACGTCCAATAGGTGCAAGCTTAGTCTGCTCTTGCTTGTTCAGCTCTGCGTTTTTTCGCTGGACCCAAAGGCGCCACACTTCCAGGCCCTCCTCCGGCTTTAGACAGACGGGAACCAGAAGCTCAGAAGGGGGCTCAGCATGAGCCTCTGTCTCTACTTGACCCTGCACAAGACAAAGATAAATGGCAGTCAAAATGAATGCTTTCTGAGAATTAGGGTGGCAAGATATGGATGAAACATAATCATATTCTGATTATTTTGCCAGATATTGTAATAGTAATATGACATTTATTGTGTCTAGGAGTGACAAAGAGAAAACCCAAACAAAACAGAAACCAGGGAGCTGAAATACTGATTCCAGACCAAACACGAAAATGGAACCAAGACTGATACCTTTTTTACAAGAGCAAAATTGTGAGGTTTGAAACACTGTCAGTAGTTTTGCATTGGTATATTTTTGTAATATTTCCCATTGGACCTCTCACTGATGACCAATCTCTTCATATGAAATAGTATTTCTGGACTTGAAGGAGGCCTGTCTGCCAAATGTTTGTCATGCTCATCATTGCATGCATCATAAAGATTAATTTAAAATAAACCCATACTGCATCCTTTACTAAACAGATTGTGTTCTATCAAAATGTAATATGAATATGAAATGTATATATTGTTCAGCCCTGAGAATAATCAGTATGGTGGAACCGACTACTTCATCCAGATCCAGCTTTCCATTTGACTCTGCAACTGGAAAAACCAGGGCTCAATGCATAGGACAAATTCAAGGTCTACAATACAGCTAGGCAGAAGATGAAGACTCTGTTCTAACCTGCAGATGGAGCTGCTGTTCTTCTTCTTGGCTGTGCTGTTGATTTGGGTCCCAAATGTGTACTGACTGTGTAGTGTTATACGCCCCTCCTACAGTCTGCACCGCCACAGGGATGTGAATGTTCCCGTTCATGAACTGTGCTGGGAACAGGGTCTGTACTACTTCTTCCTGTGTCCCAGTAGACGCTGACTGGACATCTGCAGACCTTGATGAGGAGTTGGAGGACATTTTGTCCTTACTGTGGGTGGCAGCAACTTGCACTGTGCTGTACGCCTCCTGGGGGATGGTAATGTGAGCTACACCCTGCTGTTGTGGAGTAGAGTACACAGGGATGGTCCAGGTCTCACCGGTGGGACCTGTGATTGTGCCTGTAGTGCTGTACAATTGAGCGCTGTCAACGGTGAGCAGATCTGGTCGAAGGGACACGTAGCTTTGCTGCTGCCCTTGAGGGATGGCCAGGACTGTGGCCACCTGCTGGCCCTGTGGAACAGCATAGGACACTGCTAGGGGGACATCCACCTTGCGTTTCTTGGCAGGTTGGAGAACAGTGGAGCCTGACCTCCTCTCTGTCTCCCTGGGAGAGCCCTGCTGCTGAGGAGACATGGCCTCTATGGTCTGGATCTGGATCTGTTGGCCACCTTGTAGCTGAATCTGTTGGCCACCTTGTAGCTGAATCTGTTGGCCACCTTGTAGCTGAATCTGCTGGCCACCTCAAAAACTGGATTTGTTGTCCTCCAGTTACAGCGGCGATCAACTGTGCCTGTATCTGTGAAATAGTTACATCATCTTCAAGATAATGACAAGCTA
>OMLI01074451.1:7583-20193 GCA_900302605.1 Rondeletia loricata | reverse complement strand
CGGTAATTATTTTTTGTCAAATAATGCATGAATTTTTTTGGGGCCGGTGAAAAATATGTTTGGCCGGTACATTTTGGGAGGTCACCGGCCATTGGCAGGTGAGCTAAAAAGTTAATTTTATGCCCTGATAATAAGTATTGCCTTGTGGATTCTCCTATGGAATAGTGAGTAAATAGTTTTGTACTTTATCTTTTTCCCTCGGTGTGTCCGTGGATGAATAACTGTTACTGGATTGTGGATACACTGTAACGTAACGTTAACGAGCCAGTAAGCGTATGTATGTGAAATAGCCTACAGAAAATACAAGAAACTCACCGCTGATTAGGTGACTTGCGTTACATCGCACTCGCAGAGAAAATTACAAGATGTCAGCGGGAGTAGAGCGGTCTTCTTCACGTGTCCATAGCGGAAGCGCGTTGTGCCACAGTAATAATCATCCGTGCGAAACACAGTGCGCTGTATATAGTTATATGGATTAAACAAAGCTTGATTTTTAGTAATCGAGTTACTCGAGGAATCGTTTCAGCCCTAAAATATTTTTACAAATTTCGTCTGCCGCCGAGTACTAAGCCATATAAATGTGCTATTACAATTTTAAAGAAATCGGTAAAGAAATGTGACTGGTAGAGCGTTCACAATCAAGTGTCTACGGCGGCGTGACGATTGCTGATCCATAGTATCCCCCGACTCGTCGCCGGGGGATACAATAATACCAAATTGTGCAAAAAGGGTTTCACAAACTTTTGAACATGATTTTATATTGAAATGTGCATGGGTTGTTGGCATTTGGAAAGATAAATGGCTTTTCTTTAATTGCATATCACAAATCCGAATTAGCTTGTCACCACCACAAACAACTTAAGAGCCTGTGGGAAATACTAATTCGGAAAATCCATCAACATTCAGATATTCCTATAGGAGCAACTGTTATACAAAGCTAGTTGTACAACAACAATAAAACATAGAGTCAATGTAGACTCCAATGGCCTGGGGGGTAGAGACAAAGTGCAAAGAGAGTACAAATGTAATTAACAGAAAACACCATGGCCAGTACCTCTCATTAGTTTGGAAATGGGTCAGACGCATTGTGAAACACTTTATGAATGAATGCTCTCACAACAAAGAGTGAGTGAGTGAGTGTGTGTGTGTGTGTGTGTCAGTTAGGGGGTAGTGTAGCCCAATCTGCTGCCCTGTCTGAGGGAGACAGCAGACATGCAGAGCTCTTGGCTAAAATCAATGTTCCTGCTTGACTCAAGCTAGCCAGCAGTGAATTAATGCACTTTGAGCCATTGTCCTGTTGTGGGCTAGTAGGTGACAAGCACATTGATGAGGGAAACTGGGTTTTCAAAAGGGTCAATGACCGAGAGTACTCCAATGGATGGGGTGACTTTGTTGGAAGCAAAACAGAAGCTGAAGGATGACAAGCTGTGCGGATTAGGGAACAGGTGTATGTAGTCATAACACAACATGCAAGTTTCCATGCAAGCCATCCTTTAAGAATGTAAAGTATATTGTGCCTTCCTTAGCCTTCAAGTGGAATAAAAACATCAAAATGCCAATCAAGCTCTTTGCACATAAGAAGCCTGCTGCAGTCTAAAGTCATAACTCACAGACAAACTGATGAAGGAGGATGCGTTGAACATCAAGCAGATTTTTATGCTTAGTAGTTTTTCAATATCCATTGTTTCCACAGTTCCTGTGTGCATCACTGTAGCTTTCATCTTGCCTTAATTCCAAATCATAGGAGGGTGTGTTGGATGCTAAGAATTCGGATGATATTTTGTTATATTTATCATTAACAACAATAGTCCTAATGAGTGGTTGGAGCTGTAATGTGGAATATTTTGAGTAGATTACATTAATAGGTTACATTTGTAGGCATTGAACACCACCAAACAAAGGTCATAACATAATGAATTTTATATATCCTGTATGCTAAAACTTGGCAAGATGCCAGAAACATCCCCGTTTATTTATACATGAATAGTGGGTTAATCCGTCTCACAAGCTCCAAGCTGTCTGCACCAAGCGGATCAGAGAAGTCGGCGTGACAGATGGGGGGTCGGCCAACGTTTGTGGAGAACTAGCAGTGCACACAACAATGGCACAAGCCAGGCTGGTTGGCGTGTGGCTTGTTTTGCTGAATGACCATCTAATTTCTTCATAATATCCCAGTTAAATGGGCCTAATGGCTCCATTGAGAGGTTCGTGTCACGTTATCACACCACAGTTGCTTGCTTGGTAGTTTCTGTCACTGCCTTCTGTCAAACATCTTGCATGGCATGCTGCCCAGTCAAGCAAGCAGCGTAACGTTAGCGTTTAACAGAGCTACCTAAAGAACATTGATGTCCTCATGCCAATAAACGCACATTAGCTATCTGCTAGCTAACAGCACTCGCCGGGTAGCATGGCAAGCTACCGTGAACGTGCCTTGTCAGAGCGAAACGTCCTCACCTACCTTGAATACAATCTTCTGTTGAATCATATCTCAATAACGCACTCGTCAACGAAACCGTAGCCAGCTGTATGGTGTTTTTGTCCTCGAGAGCTCTGTGGAAGGGCTCCACCCGGTTCACTTCAGTCGGCTGACAGCTGAACAAGCGATGTGAACCAGCAGCTCGAGCAGCGTCCTGCTGTTTGGTACAGCGTGCCGTCCGACAACCAACATGCTGTTCTACAAGCAACCAGGAGAGGGCGCTGCTGCTCATCTGACCGACAACCTCCTGCCTAATCTGCAATAACAGTTTATGGATCCAGAATGAATGCATGAATGAATCAACGAACATTAATTCGTTCATTCTACAATACTGCTGAACTGTGTATGACACTGTGTGTCCTGGTTTTATTTTATTTTGTTTTATTGTTAGGTCGTTTCGGGTGTTTTATGATATTTTGGTTTATTAAGGTTATCACCCAATCATTTCTAAACTCTCCATCTTGGTCTCAACAACAGTAGGCTGAGCCGTTTAAAACGACCCACTCTGCAGTTCAGAAGCCAAACTGTATCAGCAAACAAGCAAGAAAATTAAACCAACAGTATGTATGACTACCCACTAGATTTCCACAGTTGGACCCCAGCTGATATCTATGGAAGCCCGTTTCCGCCACAGAAAAAAATTAAAATGACTAGTATCTCAAAATTATGAGATTAGTCTGTATTTTCTAGCTTATAATAGATTTTTCTTACAGGAAGTGATAGGTCTATCTGACCATTATTATTATTATTATTATTATTATTATTATTAGTAGTAGTAGTAGTAGTAGTAGTAGTAGTAGTAGTAGTAGTAGTAGTAGTAGAGGCAGAAGTAGTAGCAGTAGTAGTAAACAATATAACAGAATATAAAGAATAAGAAGATGCAATTAAAAGCACAATTTTAGAAAAGTTTACTTTTACTTATATCAGTTTAATATTACTTTATAATATGAGTTTATGTCCAGTGTTGGGGGGTAGGCCTAATAGTAATCAGATCATTTTTTGTAGTAACTAGTACGTTTTTTTAATTAAGCAATCCGTTATTCGTTGCTTTTAAAAACGTTTATTTCGTTACCTTTTTATTTCCTTCAATAAAATTACAATGAAAGTCTCACGCCCTCACTTTTTAGTTCCAAAAAGTCCCACTGCTTATTTGTACTCTGCTCATCCCATGCAGCTCAGCTGAATGAGAGCCGCAGCTTCAGCCACATTAATCTAATTGTAACTACTCCGTTCACGCATTCATATACCGCATGTATCTGCTCTGAAATTTATCAGACAACACGGATCTCTGAGGCCCTGCCCTACGTTAATTACCGTTATATTGAATCTATTATTATTATTAGATTCAAAAGAGTAAAGAGCGCCCTCTAGTGTTTAAAAAAAGACCGCACATTTCCATGGAACGTACCACTGTGCCCTGATAGGGAGAACACATATAAGTCAAAACTACCAAGTAAGCAGAGTTTAAAAGCACAATGATCAAATAATGATATTTGATTACTAAAACGTATTGTAACTACTTGGTCGATATATCTAGGTTTTATCCATAGACCGTAAAAGAGTCATGTCTTCGATATAATGGTAGGGTCTCTCTGACGCAGGCACTCTTTCCTTCGTATTTGTAGCTGCAGCAATGAGGTACGTTGGAGGCTTCATTTAGTTGTGTATTTTGTATTTTAGGCCAGGAATTTCAAGTTTGATTGATATTTTAATTTAGCCCCAATGGGTTAAGACAAGCCTGAACAGTCGGGCTCAGTCTGAATTGTAATGAAATCGATGTTTCTACCAAAATGCTCGTAGGCTCGGTCTGTGTTTGCTAGCACAGCTGTATCTAGAGCCACAACGCGTCGTTAGCCGAGACATGTCACAACATGTTAGCTGTTATATCCAATGGCCATAATGCACCGTTTGTCATGTTTGTCAATATTAAATGAACGAAATCAACACTCACAGGTACAGGTAGCTAACACATTTTAATAGTTAGTATCACTTATGATATTTTCAAGTTAAGTGACAAGCCTGAACAGTCGGGGTCAGCCTGAATTAGTTTAGTCTATTTAAAATATATATTTTTCTAAATACTCGTAGGGTGTTGGGTCTGTGCGTCTCAGCTGTATCTACGTCAACACTACAACACTTTACTGAAAGACTTAACTCAATTGACCATAATGTAGTCTCATGTTTGTCAGTGTTAGCTGAACGAATGCAGCACTGTTTTCCTAAGCCTAAAAGATACAGGTGAGGTAGCTAACCATTTTAAATCCTGCAAGCTTGTAGGCTGAAGGCCAAATTATACTTCTGCATCTATGCTACGCCGGCGGTGCGAGCATTTATAGTTCTGCGTCGGTGATTCTGCGGTAGACTACCGAAACGCTAGATGGCAGTGTTGCGCTTTGTTAGTAGTAGTAGAGTTTACATTTTCTGAAACTCACATTCTGGGATATTTTTCGCTGCAAATTTAGTGACATCTGGTAGTCTTTATAATTTGGATGTGAGGTGTCCTACAAATTAATATATTTGTAAACCTGCTCAGCTAGGCTCTCTTCGGTCTTCCCCATTGTCTTCACTATCAGCGGACATCAACCTGACACAGGTAGGAGGAAATACGAAGCGGGCCATTCACAGTTCTTGTGGTCTTGTGTCACACTATGCACGGTTAAATTTTTGGAGAGGTGCACGCTACAGCAGCAGCCTCTGTGGGCTACGCTTGCACAGCACCGCAAAGACCTACGGCGTAGCTACGAAGCAGAAGTATAAAGTACCCTTAATGCTTAACTCTGATACAGGACCCTTTGGTCGTATTGGTTGTTGTCTCTCCCAAAGGGTCCTGTGCTGCTCCATTAAGAATTATCCCTACAAAAGTCGGAGAGGTCTGTAACGAAAAACCTACGTCGAATATCACGTACCCAAACAGATGTCTGTAATCCTTCATTTGCTCACGCTGGCATGCGCTACATCTCCTATGCACAAATACACTTTAAAACATAGTTAAAGACAAGTATACCCAAAATCTCTTTGCTGTTGGTAATGCAACTGACATGATGTACTCCAAAGAAGAGCAAATAGAAATGTCACTTTCTTTTCCCAGCATGCTCAGGCTCCAGAAGCGCTTGGCGTCCAGCGTCCTGCGCTGTGGCAAGAAGAAGGTGTGGCTGGACCCCAACGAGACCAATGAGATTGCCAACGCAAATTCTCGTGAGTTATTTCCTTTGTAATGTAGGGTTCTCCTTAAATGTGTGTTATCTGGGCCCCTTAGGCCAGCACATCTTCTAACTTTATTGTATTTTATTTGTCCCATAGGCCAGCAGATTCGAAAACTAGTTAAGGATGGATTGATCATCAGGAAACCTGTAACAGTTCATTCCCGTGCTCGTTGCCGCAAGAACACGCTGGCACGCCGCAAAGGACGTCACATGGGTGTTGGTGGGTAATTGACCCTTGAAGTTCCTTATGTACATACCAAATTAATTCCCCTCTAGTACAGATTTTTCATTGACTCCTAAATTATAAATATTTCCTTGTGTGCCAGGTCCTAACACAAATCATAGTCAGCAGGGTTCAACATTAAGACTTCTACTTGAGTTCTACTTGCTCCTAATGTATTTTCACTGGCCCAACAGACAAAAATGAAAATAGCCACTTTTGCATACATTTGAGTTATTTATTTCTCCAAAAAAATATAATACTGACAGTTATTAATACACATATCAAAATAACAGAAAAACAAAGTTAATAATTATGAGTACATTTTGAAATGCATGATTTTTATCCATGGATGAGCCATCACAGCCAACTAATTGTGATTAAGTCTGTCTTATTGGGGCCCCCTGCCATCGAGCATTCCTTATTGTTGAACCCTGATCAGATAAATACATTAAGTTACTATCTGCACATTGTCAAGCATTAGTGGTAATTGAATGCAACAAATGGTAGTGGCTTTGTAGTTTGACATGAACAGGAGTTGACACAGTGCCATGTTCCTCTCTTCTACCCCAGGTAAGAGAAAGGGTACAGCCAACGCTCGTATGCCAGAGAAATTGTCATGGATGAGGCGCATGCGGATCTTGCGGCGTCTTCTTCGTCGCTACAGGGAGTCCAAGAAAATTGACAGGCACATGTAAGTGAGGCTTTCAGTTCTCTTCACTGGTGAACAAGCCATCTTTGGTTTGGTGGTTCATTTGTGTAATTAAAAGTATTGAATGCCAATTTTAGGCAAAGGCATCTTGTCTTGAGAAGCTCTGAGGTAATTTCCAGTACATACTTCTATCCAGGTACCACAGTCTCTACCTGAAGGCCAAGGGTAATGTCTTCAAAAACAAGCGCATCCTTATGGAGCACATCCACAAACTGAAGGCAGATAAGGCTCGCAAGAAGCACCTAGCGTAAGTTCTTACTGAATCTG
The DNA here is from genome assembly GCA_900302605.1 of Rondeletia loricata. Classification (NCBI taxonomy): domain Eukaryota; kingdom Metazoa; phylum Chordata; class Actinopteri; order Beryciformes; family Rondeletiidae; genus Rondeletia; species Rondeletia loricata. The sequence goes on along the minus strand of OMLI01074451.1, from coordinate 13,315 downwards.
TCCTTTTTTTTTAGACTGATTTTAGAGACCGATTTCTTCATCGACATACCCATTTACCCTTACCCATGCACAATGATTAATAACCTTTTCTGGCGGAGGGGTGACATTTCTAAACCAACAGAAGTAGTAATGCATCACTTCCAATGAAAAGCTGGCCGTGTATGGCAATACTGTAAAGTTGTGTGTAAAGCTCTATCTCTAAATGCAAGTTGTCACTGTGTTCACGTGCTATTGGAATAATACCAACCATAGGACATTGGGGTTTAGGATAATATCAAAGATTAGAGTAAGTACATTTATTTGTTAGTCTGCAATGATCCTGTCATTTTGAGATTTGGGAATTTTGTGAGCACCACCAGGATGGAGGAAATTACACTGAATAGATGAATGGAGAGATTCTTCAAGGCCTGAACACTTAATGGGAGGTGTATAGAAATTTGGGAAAGTCCTCTGATCATTGGCACACACAAGACATGGAACAATCGGCACAAAGAAAATGTGTGTTGAGGTTTAAAAATGTAATTTCAAGGACAGAATCTTAATCTTAAATCTTAAACTTCTCGTACTTGCTCTCTGGAAATTACTGCAATATACCGATTACAATATCCACAGTAATGAGATTCTCTGAACACACAAAATGATGGGAAATATCACCAAAATCATTTTGGATTCATTTTCACTTTGAGTATGTAAGCTTTGCTTCATAATGCGTGATTAGACTTTCTGGTTGCTGAGTTCACTTTGACACAATCCAATGCATTGCCTTATGTCTGTCTCCACCCCCCTCCTTCCCAACCCAGTGACCAGGCTGAAGCCCGCCGTACAAAAACAAAGGAGGCCCGTAAGCGCAGAGAAGAGCGTCTCCTGGCCAAGAAAGAAGAGATCATCAAGACCTTGGCAAAGGAGGAGGAATCCTCAAAGAAATGAATGCGAACCTCTTTACTTTCCTCAGATTCCCCTTTTTGATGTTAATAAATTTGGACAAAAGAGACTCATTGTTTTATGTGATCATTATTGAATGCCTATTGTCAGTGGTAGTTTTTGATATTACAAATGATGAGGTTGTTTTGAGGGGATACAAGGTACAGTAGCACTGTTACTGTAATTGTCAATCCTGTAGTGTAGTGCTGAGGTCTGGCTGCAAAGCATTTTGAGTTGACTGCTATACGAGAACTGAAGTTTTTGGAGTCTGTTTGGAGCTTTATTTTTATTCTTATGAAATGGGGAAACTGGAGTAACAGTTGAGTAAAAACAAATTCACATTTTCAATGTTAAGCATTTAGCTGATGCCCTTATCCCTTGCAACTATATACCCAACAAATCATATCTTTATGGCTAACCATTTCTGCTTTTTACAGCTTTATTTTTTTATTTTTTATTTTTTTATTTAACCTTTATTTAACCAGGTCAGTCCCATTGAGACACAATTGTCTCTTTTCCAAGGGTAGCCTGGCCAAGACAGCAGCTTAAAACATTGAGTTTCGACAGTTAAACAGACAATGCAGAATAAAACAATACCAAATCAACAACAATAAATAGTCAAAATACAATCTGGTTCCTTACCAAGAGAGTCATATAGCATTTGTCTGTGTGTGTTTGTTTTTAACATTTCTAATTTTTTTACTTGATCTTTACCAAGGGGGCTAACAGTTCTGGCGGTCACTGTATATCTACCACAGAGCCCCCAAATCTGTGCATCAACATAGCCAATCCAGACACTAGCCATGTCAACTAAAATCTTCTACATCTAATAAATGTGTTGGGTTTAATTTTCTCTGTTTTGGTCTAATGTTCTTAACAGTCCATAGGGTGGCAGCAGAACACCAGTCTCAAGTCACACCATCAGATTCCAAAATACAGAAAGAGTAGTAGTAGATGATGCAGACAGGATCAGCCTAATATGAGGATGATGTGTTATGAACAATAGAGACTACTTAAAATTAAAATTATATTCTTTATAATTATTATATGATTAATTGTATTATATTTGAGCTGTACTGTTCCCTACGAGCCCCTATGCATTTTGTGCTGATCAAAGTCCATGACCTTCCCGTGACTGTTCCATGAAATGCAGCACAACTTCATAATGACCAATATTTGTCAGTGTCAATGCTTGAGTGTTACATTTGTTGTTGAATGTTTTTGAATGTCCTCTGTATTGTTTTGGCTCTCTGCAGTTTCCACTTGGGACGTCTGCTACTAAGACATTTGTCATCTGGATTATTATTCCTTCAAAGGTACTGAGGTCCCTCAGCAGCCAAGCTTGCAGATGTTAAAACATTTGACCTATTGAAGAAACACATTTTCTTGACATTTCTAAAAGCATTTTGGATATGTATACTTTTCCAAAACCTTTCTAGAACCAGAAAAACTTCTCAGATTTCACATGACCATAGAGACCTTGTGTAGCATTACTATAATTATATAATGTATTATCACCTAGCCTCTAACTTCCATCTTATTCAGGAACTTTTATTCTCCTGCTTTCATACATAGATCACAAGAGTGCACCCTCTTACAGCAAAACCAAAGCTAATAGTTTTATATTATAGTTAGTCCACAGTCTTGTTCTTCAATGTCATGGTGCCTGTTTTTTCCCCCAGAGAATGTTTGACTCCACTCCACTGAACAATAAAATCCTGGATAAAGGCTGTGAGTGAGCAAGCCTTTCAGAAAGCCCTCAAGTGCCATTTGTGGAGGTCAAACACTTGAGATAACAGATGCATGAGGCCGTACTCTGTACGTCCCACTCTGCAGAAGTGATCTTCTAAAAGTTGTCTCCTGTAGAAACAAGCACTCTGTTGCTACTGTCATCATGGCCGTGACATGACCCAGGAAATGGGACAGTTTTACCTCAAGACTGCTGGGATAGAATAGTGATAGCTGAATGTGATTTGAAGAATTTGCTCCTATTTGACATGTCAGAATGAAATATCAACAACCAGACAGATGTCAAAAGTAGCCAGTCTGGTTGAGAATAAAACAGTAGGGGTTATATCATTTTGTTTCCGCTCCTGTGCAGTGTCCTGTGTCCAGTATAATTTACTGTCTTGTCCAGTGTTTATAGGACACGACATAACAGCACAGGACAGGAACACAAGACGGGACACAAGTGGCACTGATCTTGAGGTCATGGGGAATAAAACATGGGACCTTTTGGTTACAGGACGGTCTCTTTAACCGCCTCAAGAGGCACCTCATTGAAGGAAGAAATATGTACAAAACATGCGTATGCCAGTAGAGCAGGCCTAGACACGTTTCATTACTGTACCAATGAGAAGAGTACTTCACGATTATTCCTGTTTTTTCTCATGATATTTGGAAGGTTCTTTGGTCTGAGGATAATCTAAGAAACAGCTGAATATGGAGTGAATGGTTTGGCTTTTGGTAGTAGCTATACATAGTTCAGCAGAATTTTACCACCACTAATGCTAAATAAATAATAAACAAAAACGTTCAACCTTTCAAAATCTAATTTCAAAAGTATCCTCTTTTAGCATGCATGTAACAACATTTTATATTTTTGCATGTTGCCAGTTGATGTTACCCTTGTTTTATTTTAAGCTTGCATGTTTATTATCAGGAACAAAGTAATAGCAAGAACATTGCCACTCAGTGTCCAAATGCATCTTTTATAAAGCACTTTATAAAAAACTTCTGTTTATGTAATGGTTACTGACTTGCTGAGGCAAGGAGTTTTGAAGTTTAGAGAACATACTGTTTATTGATACAGATTTTATTTTGGATGTGCACTTTCCACTTTTAAAAATCCTTTAGTGCCTCTTGCCAGAGGAATATCTACTGCACGGCCCATGAAAGCAGGAATTTGATTGGTAACAGTGGATGAGTGATGTAACGTTGGTCAAAGAACAATTTATTGAGGTAGAGTGCAACTCAGGTCTAGCGACGCATGGCTGTAACCAGCGTAAGGGATATGTCACTGGCCACAAAGTCCTCTCCACACTGACTCTTTTTGAGATTACTGGTCAGTATTTACTGTATTAAAGGAAATGCTGTTGCCAAATGCACTATTTTATAAGATATAATTCTTTCACAAGCCTATAATAATAAGGCAACTGATGCAACTCTTACATTGGAGTGTTTTTAAATGATTACTGTACAAAGCTAAAGCACTTATTAGTTATATTTTAGAGTTTGTCATTTTCTGTATTTGCACTACCAAGGTCAGGCCTGTGTCTCCTCTGCCCTACTGGTTAGTTCTCATACGGATGTCTACATACCATGTGACCTTCAACCTATAGGCCTGTGCCATCGCTGTCTAGGTATGATGTGTCAACCAGGATTTGTCCCAACGTTTTCTTCAAATGCCTTTACATTGCACATACACCTCGACAGCCATCACAGTGCTGTCTCTGCCTTTGTGTGTGTTTGGTTGTGTGCCCGTTCACGTGTCTGCCTGTTAGTCCGTGCTGCATTTCATCCATGAATTATCAATTTATCCGCCCAGCTGGGTGAGCAATCATTTGGCCTGGTATCTGTCAATTTGAATTCCTCTCGTGTTGTGACTGTGTTTGCCATTGGTGCATAACCCCAGAGTGAGGAAAAGAGCAGTTATGAACTTTGACTTTTCAGTGTGGACAATTGATTGCATATTGTCTCTTGCTGATTGTCCCACGCTGACACAAGCATAAACCTAACCATTTACGATAAGGACTCCTTTTTTTCTTTCCCCCAGATAATGTCCGCTGCGTGTGCATACTAACGAAAGAGTATAGATCATGTACACTCCTCTAATGCAAGGTCCCTTTGGTCAGACTAGTGCCTGACTAATTCCTAGATCCAGACAATTTTGTTTTTGCCTCACATATCCATCCACTTGGTTACTTGACTATATTTGTTTGCAGACGCTTTTTTATTTGATAAAAGCCACTTAACTCCTACCTGACCCTGTGCCTCAACCAGAGAGTGATATCCCCTTCAGGGATCAATAAAGTAAGAGATCAATAAAGAAAATAGCTTGCTCAAGGATACTTCCACATGTATGGCCACACAGGGGATCAAACCCCAGCCCTCTGGTTGGAGGACAACCTTAGTAACCTTAGTAATTTAAATAAAAATGTCCAAAATATTAATTATGCTGGGTTTTAGGGGAGTTCACGAGACACACCTCACGTCACACAGACACCTAGATTGAGCACGACAGCTAACCAAAGAGAAACCATCAGTCTGTCCCTCAGAGGCATTAAATGGACTGTTATTAATCATGTCACTTGCTGATCCTATTCCAAATCTATTCAATTCCAAATTTGGCAAGCAAATAGTTTCAACCACCTTTGTCTTTTGTATCACCAAGTAGGTCTGTAAATGGGAAGTTACCAGCTGTGCAATAATATTAGGCAGCCATGTCAGGAGTAGCTGCTCAATTCTTACAGTGTGTACAGTGGGTCCTATCCTCAATTGAACCACATCACCCTCCCCAACAACAGACAGCCGTATGTTCTCAGCCTGTCAGTGGCTACTTTATGGTCATTATTACAGTATGCTTTATGCTCATGTTGTTTGCCTTCTGAGGTTTTCTTTGAGCTCACCTTGAAGGCAAGTGATAAAGCCACAGAAGCCTAACAGCTGAATCACAGCTCTGTGTCATTTTCACTTCTTGCCTGGGCCTTCTTTTTTGCTCCCTGGAGAAGGTGTGACTGAAGCATTTGCAGACGCATCTGTTGCTAACCAGGACAGGCAGGCTAGTGTGTATAGAGTGTGTGTGTGTGTGT
>OMLI01074446.1:0-14199 GCA_900302605.1 Rondeletia loricata | reverse complement strand
GCATCCGGACATAGCTTTACCTGTGCTAGTTGCTTATGACTTTTGTTAGCCTACCTAACTTTGTCAATATATAAACGTTTCGCAAAAATAATATCGTAGTAATGTTAATTATATACATCAGACACATGTCCAAAGATTACAAAGATGTGTTTTATTCAAGAGGCAAACGTTTATCCTTTTTGTTTATCATTGACAACTCCAGTGCTTGCTGACATATTTTTCCGGAAGAACACGTCACATAGGTCGAAGTTCAACAAGTCGTTCAGATCGGGGTAGAAAATGAATACCGAGTTCTTCACTCTGAATTATGACGTGGGAGCTCACTCGAATGGTATATCCTACTAGGAGTCTCGTAATTACGAGCAGTCCCATATCACCCGAATGCAGCATGAGCATAGAGGCGCATTCACAGTGCACTATTGGAGGCATTTACAAAATTTTGGACCTAATGGTTTAAAAGTTGATAATTAAGAGTCCTTTTTGAACTTGTGCGATGCCCAGAAAAATTTGTTGGGCATTTTACAGACATTTATTTTCTCATGTATCTCTATGGGAAAAAGTCTTTTTGGGCCCCATGGCATCACGTGACTTGCAGTTCCGCGCTTGGCCACTGCGACAAAATCGCATCACAGCCCAGAGCACTTCCTGGGGGCTTGGTTTCTATCGGTGATGCCACCGCTCATTCAATATGGCCGCCACCTTGAATTTGGTTTCCGCTCATTTCACAGAAAATGCCTTTGTAGATCAGGCAGATTTTTTGATCACACGAAGGCTGGTTCTGACCACACAAAAGCTGGTTTCGATCGGTGACGCCACCACTCATTCAATATGGCTGCCACAGCTGCCAAACATATTTTCTCTTCTACTCTCATCGGATTCTTCTGTTAAATTTGACTATATCAACAATAAAAACATATTACTTAATACTTCAATCATTGTGTGGCTTTCTGATTTTAGGGGAAGGGGAGCGGAGAGGAGGGTGGCATGTTATACAGTGGGGGGGGGGTACCTACATTATGTGGTTCACAACATACGTCGGGTGCATATGCCATGATCTGCGGTGGCCTTGTTAATAAATGGCATGTTTTGAAAAGTGCAACACTGTTATTATAGTTTGATAAAGTAACGAGATTTCTTCACAATTCTCTTTGAGACTAAATGTTGGCATCTCCAATGTCCTACAAAATTGAAGCTTCAGCTGCAAACAGCTTTCCAAAGATGAATAACAACCATATACATGAAATAAAAGATTGACTTTAATATTCAAGTTTTCTGGATTTTTTTTAATTTGAGTTACAAAATGTGAAGTGCCATCAGCAGACTCCACAGTAGAGTTTGCCAACCTGCTGTGTTACAAGTATTTACACCCCAAAAATCAAGGATATCCATCTAAATTTCCACACTTTCCGTTCCTGTATGAGTTGAAGTCTCTGTCAAGTTTTCCAAGTTCCATTGTCAAAGTTTAAATATTTAAAATATTTACAAAGTCCAGTATTCCAAAACTCCCAAATCACACTGTAGCTTGTTCAATGCAAAGGCAGGTGCAAGAGCTTTATCTGCTTCCGTAGTGTGTGAAATTGAGCAGAGCTGGTGGAATTAAGGAGCTGTTTACAGACATGGTCCTCTACAGGGTCTCATAGTTTTAGAAGTTAATTCTTCCTCCTCTAAAAGGAAAGGCTGGGCAAGGAAGTCTGTACATAATTACTTAAAATTACATGTTTAAATGTCTTTTTAGCCATTGCAATACAACAGCTTCTATTATCCTTTCTTGTGAAGAACTGAATATGACAACCATTAAAAGGCAGAAGAAAGAAAAAGGCCACCCAGTTAAGTCAGTCATTCTTCTTGTTCATCAAACTTCCAGATTTTTTTTCTTCAGAGTATCTCCGGACATTAAAATAAAACTCCCCAATAAATACAAATACAGCAGAGAAATGGTCAAATAAGACTGCACAGACTTCTGGTTTGGTCCATCCCTGAGTTCTTTTGAGAAGGACAAAAATACCAGACAGGAGTGATGGGGGAAAAAAGGAAGAAAAAAAAAAGACTGCTATGGAAAAAGCAAGTTTTGATAGGGCATTTCCTACACATTCCCATTGTGTCCAGGAAAAACGAATTATTATATCCCTCTCTTTTCCTGAGGCTCATCATTGAGAACATCCACCGATGAGGCAGTTCCCAGCCGTGAAGGTTACACAGAGGTGATGACAATCATGAGGTGGGGCGAGATGCTGGAGATCCGGTTGAGGAGGTCGGGAGCTAGCTGGGATAAGTGGCTTTCTGAAAATTCGCACGGTGGGAAAATCTGTAGCACATAGGCAGGCTAGAGAGACAAAAAATTAAACATGAATTTGTGGAGACCTAACAGATTTGATATTTGGTCATTTGTAGCTCTTGCTTTAGATGAGCAATGGCAAAGCAACACTAAATGAAAATCTGCCACGCACCTCTATTTGAGATTAGAAATCTAGTTTTAAAGATGACTCACACTTAAAGATCACACTTCAAGATAATTAAATTGAATCTGTGCAAGTTCTAACGTCTGTACAAAAAACAGCTCCCAATGAAGCTTACAAACCATTTCTTCAAAAGCAATCTCTTTTCATTGAATGAAATCGACTAATTTGAATATCCAAAAGGAAGAACGCATGTATAAAAACAGATAACAGAACAGAACTTATCACAGCAACAATCATGTCTTACCTGATTGGAACCTGGGTTGGGGATGTTGATGATACCAGCAGCCAACTTGGCCTGCAAGTAGTTGATGAAAGCGGCCTTAAGAGCCTGGGTCTGGTTTAGGACATCATCTTGGTCTCGTCCACATGGCAGAGCTAGGAGAAGACAGAACTCTGTGTCCCCCTGAAGAAAAAGGAAACTGTGTTAGCGGACTTCCCAAATCCAACATAATGAAAAGTGACAATAATAATAATAATGATCCAGAGTTAAGGGCATGTATACTTCAGGGCAGCTTGCTACACAAACTTCTATAGGAACACCTATCTTCGAGGAAGGCAAAATAAATGTACCGTCATTCTTCTGGCTACACTCTCCAGTTGTGAAGCCTCTAGTCTCATTCTCTGGACAATTCGAAGCAATGCACCTCCCTCTTGTAGGGGCAGTGATCGATGAGCCAAAGCTTTGTTGCCACAGACAAAATGCAGCTGGACTGCAGCTGTGTCGTTTTTCAGTGCCAGCAGGCCTTGCCACACAATAGGGTACTTCTGTTTAAATGGACAAAAAAACAACAACAATTAGACATGTCAAAGTTTCTCAGACTACACCAAACTCTTGTTCAGACCATTCAAGCCCAAACACAATTTAAACTGTCCCATATTTCTTGATGAATTTTGTCTTACTGTGAGCAGCTGCACCATGTTGACAGGCTGAGTCATCTTGCCATCAGTTTTTGCTTGGAGGTCTGTACCCTAAGGATCCAATAAAAAATGGTTAATGTTATGTTAGTTACAAATAGTTTCTGAAACATGAAGACACCACCGCACACTAGCATATAAATGCAGTGTATATACTCACCATGGCTGGTGTGACATTAAGTGGTGGCTGGTTAAGTCCAACAGGGGATGTCTCTGTCATCTGAGAATGGATGCCCCTTGGGTTTGAGTACAGCCCTGAATACTCTGGGAAGGAGCCACTAGGTCCTGGTGGCATTAGTTGAACTCTCTGGGGCGAGGTCATAGCTGGCCCAGATGGTCGAATCCCCATCATTCCATCCTTATTAAGAGGGGAGTGTGGCCTCTTTGCCTCCAATGGCTTTGTAATATCCTTCTCAGACACAACTTTAGCCAACACATGTGCTCTCGGAGACAAGGATAAAGGGATGCTAGAGGATGTTGAAGAGGGGGGAAGAGCCTCTTGAATGTGTCCAGCATGTGGGTCTGGGGCTGAGCGCTCTCCCTGTTGGTGCAAGAGCACACGCATATCTCTTTGTGTCATGTATGTGTCCAACTGTAGGCCACTGCGCAGAGACCCGCGGGGATCTGACTGCATAGTCTCTGGTTTCAGCTGTGTGGCAGATTGTCGCCCAGCAGCCTGATGGAAGCGTCTGGCATCTTCCTGTTCTCCCTCATGGCTCCTTACAGAACTGGGGTTGACCTTGAGAACCATGTCTCTGCCAACAGCCTGGGGTGAGGTGGGCCGTTGCTGCATGGGACCAGACCAGGGAGAGGCAAGAGGCTCACTATGTATCCCAAAACTCATCACAGAGAGAGGTGGAGTATTGACCCGAACATCTCCTTGAACAAGATGCCCCATTGGAATAGTTTGGGTAACACGGTGAGGAGACATCCGTCCTAAGCCACCATGTGTGCTGTGAGGAGGCATGATAACTGACTGTTCTGGGTGATGCACACCAGTAACATACTGTTGCATGGCAGGAAGGCCAGAAGGCAACATCACTTGGATGCCTTTGGGGGATGAGGAGCCTATGGGTGAGGACACTTTAGCAAATGGAGAGTGTGGATGACCTGACTTGCGGGGGGAACGCGGTTCCTGTTTGGCCCCACTGAGATGCGAAGCAGCTCTGTCACCAGCACCAGTAACAAAACCTACATGGTTGCCAGGTGGAGACGGCAAGTGGGGGCTTATTGCAGGACTTATGGCAGAGGTCCAAGATGGTTTAGTACCATCTGCACTGTGAGGATCAGCACCCTCTACTTTCTTTTGATGTTTCATCAGCATGTACTCTGGATGATGGTAACTCATTACTTGCTGGTTACCAACTCCCTGTGGAAGACGCTTCACTACTCCTTGAGGCCCAGATTGGTAAGGAGAATCCATCTTTTCCAAACCTGTGCTTTCTTGTTTAATAGAAGACGAAGCTGACTGTGTCTTACCAGGATGCCCATGGTCTGTCTGTGATGGAGGCCCCTTTTGAGTTCCTGACTGAGAATGAGTGTACAACTCCTGTTTTATCTGGGGCATGGATACCAACTGCTGAGATTCCATGTCACCTACTGTTGCTTGTGGGATCTGGCTTATTTTTGCACTAATCCGCTGCGGTCCCTCAATTTTCTGGCCTGAGTGACTCAATACTACCACTCCTTCAGATGTATTTACCCTCAGACCTGGGCTAGATCCAGTACTAAGAGTGGGGCTCTCAACAATGAAACGCCCACCCTCCTCACCAACAGATGGCCCATGATATGATCCACTATCATCTATGCTAGGCCTATAGGTCTGTTTGGGAAGAGCCATGTCCACACAGGGATTTCCAATGTTCATGTTCACCTTCTCTTCAGGGTCAGGAGGGTTGCAAACACGACTGATAACAGAGGTAGCAGTGGATGCAATAACAGAAATGACAGACTTTGTCTCAGGAGATGGTAGTGAGGCTGGAGGTCGGACAATAGGTGGAGCTGGATGAGTTGGCATTCTACTATCGGGTAGTGGTGACTTATTTGGCACAACAGCTGATGGAGTATTACTCTCAGATGGGTGCTGATCTCGGGGGGTGGGTTGATTACTAGGAACAGAACTACTGCCTGGCAGTGAAACATTTTTGTGTTTCATAAGAATCCGTCGCAAGTCACTAGTGCCATGATCAGTATCCACGTTTTCAGTGTCAGGGGGTAAAGACAGGTTTTCCAATGGTGCTACTGGCAAGACAGGTGAAGAGGGGACTCCTGTATCTTTAGACTGATTGAGCCAATCTGGTGGGGAAACAGGAATTCTACTTGGTTGAATGGGCCTGATATTTGGCCGGTTAGGAGGTGGAGACAGGGAAGGGGAGATGCACTCAGGTGGTAGCTGCTGAGGCTTTGCGCAGGTTGGACTCTTAGACTGGGGGCAGACAGATTTAAGATGTTGAAGCTGCTCTTTGGGAGATGATTCTGACTCCATGTTCACATCTGCAACCTTTACAGCCAAAGGCTCAGGTTCTGGCTTCCATGTAGTGGCAGTAATGACAGCAGCAGCAGCTGCTGATGGAGCCATCTCTGGAAGAATCTTTATATTGGAAGGTGTGCCATCTGATGAAGGATCTGAGGATTCCTCGGGTAATGATTGTCTTTCTTTTAAGTCTTTTTTGACTGGCCTTTGGCTTTTAGAACGTTTAGGTGTTTTAGGTCTTCCCTTGGTGCCCTTCTTGGGTGTGGCTGGGTAGAGAGGCTCCTCCGGTATAGTGGATGTATCGGTTTCAGGTTCATCTTCCTTGTCTGGCTGAATGAAGACTTGCATCTCCGGTTCTGAATCCACATCTGCACTAATCACTGGAGCTGCTTGGGGTAAGGATACAGTTACATCCTCGGCAGTAATGGAATCAATAGCAGCCATAAGTTCTGTCTCGCTTGCAGGATTAGATGGTTTTTCTTCCTCTGTGTCACATTTCATCTCGGTTTGTGGGACAGGTGGAGTCGGTGGCTCTGTTGGCAAGGCTGGGTCTGTAAGTTTAGCAATGTTCTCCACAGCCTGGACCAATTCCAGCTCTTCAGAGAGCAAGCTTTTTGGTGTATCCAGCGGTTGCTTGTTTTCCAGAGTAGCTTCCTCCTTATCTTCATTGCTAGAGCCCACTCTGTTACCACTACTAGACTCCAAAACATGATCAGTGTGGTCACCAGGTCTGACCTTTTTTGAGCAATCTTCTTGATTCCCAAGCTCTTCATCCCCTAACTGAAGTAGATCTTTCACTTCTGTGACATTTAGTCTGATTTTGAGGTTCTTGAGGACAGGAGACTTAGGAGTCCGTGTCAATTTGGTTTTTCCTCTAACAATCTTGTCTTTCTCTAAAGAGGGTTTCTCTTCCAAGACTGGGGAATCTGTTTCTTTCCCATTTGATTTACCTTCACAAGCCTTCTCAATGAGGACATTTTTCTCTTTGTCCATTTCTCTTCCTTGTTTGTCTTTCTCCCCTTTCTTTGTGTCAACTTTTATTGAGGGATCTTCTTTACATGAACTTGATAAATCCTGCAAAGCTAAGCTGTCTTCATCTATAAAATCAATTTCCTGATCATCATCCTCAGTCAGCTCAGTTTTATCCCCCTTTCTAATTGGTCCAGTTCCTGTGGCCATGGAGATTTGATTTGACAAACCCTTTGGGATATAAGGAGAATGTTTTCCTTTTAACAGTTTTCGTTCACCACTTTCTGATTCATTTGAGTCAATATCTTTAGTGTCCATTTTAGATTTTTCTACCTTAACTGTTGAACTCTCTTCACCCTGTCGGCGATTCTTAGGAGGACGGCCTCGTCTTGAGGACAAGATTGGAGCAGGTGAATCCTGTTCCATATTTTGTTGTAGGGTTGCATCTTTATCTATACCACGCTTTCGTGCAGAGCGTGGTGACTCAGTAATTTCCTTTCCAGGCCGCATTGGAGCATCATCTTCAACTGGGGTGGCATACACAGATTTGACATTTCTTCGTCTTGCTCTGCCCACTGATATGCTCTGCTCTGAGATATCAGAATCTGGTCCATGAATCGGAGATTTGCCTGTGGACTTAGAATCTGAACTGGCCTTTAAAGATTCAGCTCTTGGGGATGACCCACGTTTCAGTTTCTCTTTGTCAATGCGTTCACTCTTGCGTGTGGCTTGTTTCTCAGAACTAGAGGCAGAAATGACAGGGACTGGAGCGACTTGAGCAGGGGATTGTTTATACTTTTTATTCTTCATTTCTTTTGCTCTTTGTTCTTTCTGAAGTGACGCTGGCTCCTCATTTGTGTCATTGTCAACAGGCACCTGCACTTTATTGACTTGAAGTTTCTTTTCTACTTCAGGTTCTGCTATTGCTTTGTAAGTGTAATGGGCCTCTTTCTTTAATACATCCATCTCCTCTGCAAGACAGGGTGGTGTGGGGCTTGTGGCTTCAGACAGTTCTGGTTGGGTTATCTCAGGATCCAGCTCTGGTTCCGAACTGCTGACAAACTCCTCATGAGCATCGTTGTGGCAGAGTTGTTTTGTACTCAGAGGTTTTACATCTTCAATAACATCTGATTTTCCTTCAAATGGAGATACTTTACCTCTACCCACTGAATAATTGGGCTCTGGAGCTGCTAAAGATACAGAATCAGAATCAGTTGACGTCTCAATTGGTGGGTAGCGTGTGGGTACAAGATGCTCATTTTCTTTTACCTCTTCCTTTATCAAAGACGCAGACAGCAGTGGCTCAGGGGATGGATTCAACACAACACATTTATCTTCTCGTGGAGATAATTCCTTTAGCACAGATTGGGCAACAAAAGTGGGCACTAATCGGGGTTCAGAACTCAGCTCCTCGGCGGGGCTAATGGGTTTAATTTCTGGCTCTATGGCAGGTTCTGTGGTTCCAGGTGATTGCAAAGCTTGTTGCTCTTGATCAGGTGCTTTTTCCACTTTATTCTCAGCTGTCTGCATTGTGTCTCCTTTTGCTTCTTGCAGCAAATGGTCTTTTCCCTTCTGTTGCTGCAGTCTTGTAAGTTCCAAAAAACGACTATGGAAAAGGACAACTGGCTCAGAGTCAAGTTGGCCATCTGTTGTCCCTTGTTGACCAGTTTGTTGGTTTTGTGCATGCTCAGGTTCCTCATGCTTGCGTTCCAGGTGTTGAAGCCGTCTTGAGTCCTGCTCAAAGATGGAGCTGTGAAGGAAGCGTGACGCAAAAAGTTCCCTGCGTTCCGGTTCTTCTAGCTTGGGCTCCTCCTTCCTGTCATCTAGTTTGTCTTCAGATCCACTTCGAATTTTCTTCTTTTTCATGTACCAGGAGGGCATAGGCCGTGGTGTTGATTCTACCTTCTCTGTATCTTTTGTGGTACGAAAACTTGCAAAGTGAGAATCATAGTCTAAGAATGACCAGTTGTCTTCTCTAGAGGATGAAAGGGATTTTGCACGTTCGAGCAGAGCCTTTGTATCTGGTGTGATGGTCTGGTCAAGTGCAAAGGAATAGAATTTGTTCCTCTCAAGATTAGCTAGTTTGGGGTCTGAAACCCTGTCGCCCCTTGGCCTCTCAGAAAAAGGCATAGATGTGGAGGGCATAGGAGAGTGGGGCTTGGTGTCTCTGTCCTCTTCAGAGTCTGATCGTACCTCCCCAGGTTCCAAGTCATGCCAAATGCCGTACTCCAAACGCTTGCGAGTGTGAATGTTTTTACTTAGACTTCTAGAGAAGTTTAGGTCAGGTAACAAATCTTGCTTGATTCTGCTCTCCCATCGCTTTTGTTGCTCTTCTTCACCACTAAGTAAAGGAGTGTTCAGCTTGCTTATCTGCGTGTTATGTGTCCGTTTGACCGATAGCTCCAGATCTGAGTGAATTTTGTCATCATTTCTACTGAACTCTTTCTGAAGAGAAGGATCCACAAACTCCTCATCTGCATGGTGAGGAAAGTGCTGATGTCCTGGAGAGGAAGTGTTGTTCCAGTCAGGATCCTCACTTTTTTGTCTAAAGCTCCTGTAGACGCGCTCCCTCTTGACTCCTGAATCAGTGTCAAATTGATCTAGTTTCTTGAGTTTATGAGATGGGAAATTATCTGTGACATCTTCAGGTGGTTTACCCACTTCATGGACAAGACTGCGGTGTTCCAAGTCCTCCGTTTCACTTCCTTGGGGACTTCCAGCTTTGTCTGGTTTGTCAGACTCCTGCTGCTGCTGCTGGTGGAGCCTTCTATTTTGCTCCATTTGCTTGCGGTAACTCTGAGAGAGGTCAATGTCCACATGGTCTTCCCTTCCCTTAGCACTTCTGTCAATGTCAGTAGTCTGAGCACCATATTTGAAAACACCATGTTGTTCTTGATCTCTTGTACTACCTTGGTCTATATTCCCCTCATGTGAAAACCTTCTTAACGAATTGTGCCCTGGGTGTCGTTTTGCTTCCAATAGGTCCAAAGACCCCTCTGATTTCTCTCTCTGTTCTCTCAGCTCCTCTTGACAATCCTTCTGAGTGCCGGTTTTTTCAGTTTTGAACCTTGAGTCTCTACGCTGAGTGTCTTTCTGTTGTTTGTCAGTATCCATCTCTTTCAAATATGCAGAACTAGCACCAAAGTCTGAGGGTTTATTACCATCTTCCTCCTCAAGCCTACTTCTCTTCTGTCGAATGGTCCTTCCACTGGCATCAGCAAAGCGCCTTTTTCTTGCAGCAAGGCGATCAGAATCCACTGATGAATCTTTCCCATCATTAATATCAGTCTTTAGATGTTTCTTGGGTCGATTTTTTCCATCCAAGTCTGAATTATCGCCTTTCCCCATTTCTGACCTCTCATTTTTTGGTGCATCATGGTGAGCAGCTGACAACTGATTTCCAGTGAGAGGGTCACTGTCTCCCTTATATTTCTGCCTCTCGTGTGTATCTTGGTCTGATCCCTTTACCCTACCAGACCCTCCATCAAAACCAGTGTCAAGCTCTGTTTCAGGTAGCAGGTTGCAGGGGGATTGCCCCTTCACTTTCCTTGATTTAACCTTCTCAGCTTTGTCCTTGTCACCTTTCTCTTTTCGTTTTGCACGCTTGGTTTTCTCAGCACCTGCAACACGCTCAGGTTGAGTGTTCTTATCAGGCTTGTCACTCTTTGAGCCATGTTCCAGCAGGGTCTTTTCAGATTTGTCAAAGTGTGGTGGTGAGAGCGAGCTCACACTACCACTTCGCTCAGAGGACTGGCTATAAACCCGTCGTTCGGAGTCTCTGGGGACACGTTCAGATGGTGAAGGAGAGACTGCAGGAGTAATAGGTCGCCGTGGATGGGAGGGGCTCCACCTACTACGGTCAGCCTCAAAACGTTCTCGCTCCCTTTCACGCTCCCTTTGAATGTATGTGTATTTTCGAATGTCCTGCTCAAAGGGGTCCCTGTAATCCCTGTACTCTCTAGGGTCTTCATGGTAACGTGGGTCAAAGTGATCCCCTTGATAATGTTCCAGTTCAGGAAAACGGTCTCGGCTGCGAGCAGGATAATCCCTTCGAGCATCTTCTGGATAGATACCAGGGGTTCGTACATTCTCATAGTAAGCCCTTTCTGCTGTAAATTCATGGTATGGAGGTCTGCGCTCCTCTCTGTAAAGAGGGAATTCAGGGAATGGGAAGAGAAGAGAAAAGCAATTAATTCTGTGTTCACCAAGTCAGTTTATTTAACTTTCAGTTGTATTGACACTTTCAGATTCAGTACAGTTAAAAAAATATTATCGATGGGATTGTAATTCTAAGGATTGTACAGCTGTACCCCTCCGCTGAGTAACTGGTCAATATTGAATGCAGTTTTTGCATATTAATAATTTTCCTTCAAATAAACACATCACAACAATGTTCATAAATATGTACTGGTCTTTGATTAAACAAAAAAAGAATCTGTCTAAATGGGCCATTTGCCAGATTGCCTTCATTTGAAAGGAGAATGTGCAAAATAGCACTTTTACAAATTTGTTTTTTACGTGGCCCATTTCATTATTTTACAGAATTCTAACTATTCATTTTAAAGAATTTCTTTAGTTGTGGACATTCCAATTCACTACATGAAAAAATGAGCATTTTACCGTCGTTCGGGGGGGATTTCATATAAGTCTCTGATGTCTTGCCCTGATGACTGCATAGACCGGTAGAACGCCATCTGACTCTCTTGACTGGCAAAATCCACCTATCAGGAGAATTTTTTTTTTATCAAATAAAAATAAATAAATACTTTTGATTAATCAAAACAAGGATTTTCTTTTTTTACCTTTATTTTATTGCCACCTATCTTCCAGCCTTTGGTCTCCCTTACAGCTGTCTGAGCAAAATCGGTGTTGTTGTACAAGATGAGAGCCATCCCTTTCAATCTATCAAACACAACCTAAAAAAGGACAAATTAAATGAGGTTTACAATCTTGACAAATTAACAGCACCATCAAATTCAGAAGCAGCAAGACCTTTGGCAAAAGAGAAAATATTAACCTTGACTACATGTCCATAGCGGCAGAAATGTCTTGTGAGGTATTGCTCTGTAATGTTGGAGGCCAAACCATCCAGCCAAACACATGTTGTGGGCATACTCTTCCCAAAACCAAGCTACAAGGAGAAAAAATTATATGCACATGATATACACGATTGAAGTGTATGCAGATCGTGACAATGTTAGTATTGCTCACTGTAAAAACACTACCTTCAGTCTGTTGCTCCCCAGATACTCTCCATCCATCTTCTTTATGGCTTTGCAAACGCTGGCAATATCAGAATACTGCACAAAAGCATACTGAGGAACTCCATTTACTTTCTTGATGTCAATGTCCTTAGGGAGAAAAAACAGAACAATTAAGAGGCCATACTCAAATGTAAAATGTATGCATTTACTTGTACAGTACTTTGTACCATGGTAACTTACCACAATTTCTCCAAAGCGCTGAAATATGTCAAGGAGTTGTTGATAACTGGTGGTCTTCTCAAGGTTGCCTATAAACAGTGTCCTTGTGGCCTTGGGGTGGAACTCATCTATCCGTCCGTCCAAGGGCCTGAACTCATTTTCACTCTCCGTTTCTGAGGGGAGGAAGAGGTTTATCATAAATATCACCAATACAAAAAATGCTACTAAAACCGAATCCCCCCAGCACACAATTTTATTCCGCAAAAGTTCTAACACAAAATGTTTGATATTCCTCACCGTTTCCCATACATAGGCTCTACCTGGGCGGCACGCACAGGAAGGTGTGCACCCGCCCAGGAAGATTAAATAAAAATAAAAAAATGTATTCCTCGCATGCCCGCGAGGTGCGCAAGGGCTTAGGGCTGTCCCACTGTGAAATCGTCAAGTGCATGAGGGCTCTCGGCAGACATTTTTGAGCCCTTAATGCAGACTTTCCGTAAGTCCGCAGCTCTGCGGACTTTGGCCGAGGGGATTTCCCACAGTTCATAGCGTTGTGACTAGGGCTGAAACGATTCCTCGAGTAACTCGATTACTAAAAAGCTTCGTTTAATCCATATAACTATATACAGCGCACTGTGTTTCGCACGTATGATTATTACTGTCGCAGAACGCGCTTCCGCTGTGGACACGTGAAGAAGACCGGTCTACTCCCGCTGACAGCTTGTCATTTTCTCTGCCAGTGCGATGTAACGCAAGTCACCTAATCAGCGGTGAGTTTATTGTATTTTCTGTAGGCTATTTCACATACATACGCTTACTGGCTCGTTAACGTTACGTTACAGTGTATCTACAATAGTGTTGTAGAGGTCTTCACGGGTCTACCCGAACCCTAGGATCCGAGACCCGACCCGGGACCCGTACGGGTTAGGGTCCACGTTTTATTATGGACAATTGGGTCCGGGTCGGGTCCCATTCTGTTACCGCGGGTCCCGGGTCTGTTTATCATTATGCGTAATACCCGAGTGGATCCGAGAAGACCCGTGGTCAGCGCTGATCACGAGAGAAACGCATGGAATCAATTATTTTGATATTGTAGCATACTTCCCGTTTTATTTTGATACTAACCTCCCCTATCATTTGAGTTCCTGCAATCGTGTGTCCCGCTCCCGATTACCCACACCTGGCCTCGTTACTCACCTAGCTGTTCCTTATTTTGCAATCTGCCCTCCCTACAGTATATATCCCCTTAGTTCCCCATGCTGTTTGCTAGATTGTCATTGTTCATCGCCTTTCCAGCGTTTCCTAGTGATCGTGTTTTCTCGGTTTTTGGACTCTTGCCTTGTTTCCTGGTTTTTGGATTTCACCTTTTTCCTCGGACTGATTCCTGTGTATGACCTACTGCTTTATTCAATAGATTCAAGATATTGCTTTTTTTTAACCTTTACCGTGTTATTCTCTGCACTTTAGTCTCTACCTTTCCAATTAATTTACATCCTCCCCGATCCTATTTTTATCGGCCCCGGGACGACGGGAGGTCCTTAAGCTCGAGCCCTGAATGGGCTTCGTGGCATCTTTAGCTTTTCCTTCGTCGTTTACCTCGAACCCTTAGTACTTCCAAAAAGCACTTCTGCTGTTTTCTTTATCCACAAGTTGCGAAGGCTCTGCACTTGCCATCTTAAAGCTACTATATGTAGTTTATAGCGGCCTCTAGAGTTTGCTAGTTGTAGTTGTACTAGTTGTCGTAAAAAACCTGCTGGCTGACGGACCGGCAACAAGAAGCAGCGGCTCGGCGCTCTCCTTTTCGCTGCTCTTTGTGTGTTTTTGTTTATAAATCTGTTCGCCTATGTTACGTTTAGTCGTGCGAATCCCACCCACAGCCGCCAATATCTTCTGATCATAGGATTAAAGCGTCATCCGGCCGTTACGAGTGAATTTGTCCGTGGATTGTTGTCTGCTCGAT